>SRPZ01000069.1:0-116955 GCA_018360255.1 Claviceps maximensis
ATATATATATATATATATCTTTGCGTGCGATATGCAATAAATAACAGCACCGTTACAACAGGTATGACGCGCCAGTGACGGACTATGTCCTAAGGGGAAAAAAAAAGGGAAAAAAAAGGAAAAAGGAAAAAGAAAAGGAAAAAAAGGACGAAAAAAACCCGACGTCACATACTGAGGGGACTCCTCGGATGATGGCCGCAGCATGACGCCACGACAAGCCATCAACAGCGACAAGGACCGTCGTCGCATCTTTCTCTTTGTATGGTAGTCATGTCAAACCGGGCAGCACGCCCTCAACGCAGCTCTTCTCCTATGGTCAATGCCCGCGATACATCATGTTCAGCGTTGCAATGTAACCGTCACAATGAAGTGTTTGATTGGACCGAGAGACGCCCACACCTGTCTCGATGTTTCGAATCGAATCGGCAGCTTATTCACGATGCCAAAGGACTTGCAGCACCGAATGCCCGACTTTGCTTCGGCCGTGATACTTGACAGCCAAGTTGGCGCCGAACAGCACCTAGGGAGGATGCCTTTTTGCGGACTGACATCTTTTCGGCGCCATCTTGTGGAAGCCCTGATGCGATGACATTTCGACTCGGGCCTCGGATAATCGAGCATGGCGCAGACTTCGCGACTGCGGAGCGCAGACCACAGGGAAATCAATCAAAGGGAATGGACCGTCTGGTATGGAAACCCTGGGCTGGCTTCCAAACTCCCAGTCGGCGTTCCTTGGTCATGGAGGAGACGTGGCGCGGACTGAGAGCAGATTTGATGCGTCACCATTGCGTCCTGAGGCTTGAGCTTGAGTGGAGGGAAATCTGAAGGCGCCGCCGCCGCCGCCGCCGCCGCCGCCGCGTGCTTCGTCAGAGGACGAGCTGACTAGCTGGACCCATCAGACCAGATGCGGGGTGCATCCGACCCTGACCAGGAGGAGGCTACATGCAGGAAGGACGGGGAAAATAGAAGATGGATGGGGGCCGACGAGGTGCACCCTGCGGCCACCTGCTCACTCATCAGCCATGAGTTGGTTTTCGTTTGTTTCGTTTCGTTTCGTTTCGTCTTGTTTTTTTTTTGCGAGGCACCTGACCAATGCAGTCGAGACCAGATCAGCATACAGAAACCGAAAGAGGCGCCCATCCACGACGCCGAAGTAACGGCCTTGGTCAGAATTCGTTTGGAGCGAGCAGCAGCCCTGATGCGCATCAAAATTTCCACTCGCCCGATCAAGCGCATCCATCGCGACATGGCGCTTTTTTTTTTTTTTTTTTTTTTTTTTTTTTTTTTTTTTTTTTTTTTTTTTTTTTTTCCTTCCTTCTTTTTTTTTCTTTCTTTTTCTTTTCTTTTTTTCTTGCACCCAGCGTGTTGCTTAGAGAACGTGGCTGGGCATCTGCCATGTCCGGACTGTGAGTGTGAGAGAGCAGATGTCTTGGGGGGAGGGGAGGGGGGGGTTCGCGTCGAGCTTCCTGGCTGCAAGCAAGCAAGTGAGACATCCAGACGTGCTCAACGTCCCTCCACTCCAGCCGATGACGAATAAAACTGACATGCCAAGAAGTATTTGAACACGGCGCCGCCTGATGCACAATCTGATGGCATGGTCAGCCCGGGTATGGTGCGGCCCCCCGCCGTGGCCTCTTCGGACATGGCTCACAGATTCACACGGCGAGGTAGCCAGCCAGCCCTGCCTGCAGTGCCTGCAGAGCTGGATTGAAGTCATCTGGTTTCTACATTGGGCTTCGGTGCTCCGACAGGACACACACGAGGGCCTATTTCTGGCCATCTCTGACTACTTCAGTTGGACCGGGTGCTTATACTTATGAGCCAGACCCAAACCACCAACCACCCGCCTCGCCATACGGCCACGGCCACAGACACGCAGAAGCAAAGGACCTCATCATATCACAACCGAGCCGTACTGGCATGCTGCAAGTGTCGGCATGACTTCCATCATGAACGTGTCTACCCCGCTGTTGAATCATGCTGCAAGTGTCGGCATGACTCCCATCATGAACGTGTCTACCCCGCTGTTGAATCGGTCTGGGCAGACGGTCTGGGACGAGACAAGCTCTCTGTCAGAATAGCTACACAGGAGCGTGAATGGCTCGGTGCCTGCGAAAAGCGACAGACGAGAGCCTTTTCTGAACGCTGCTGACGCACGCCGCACCGCACCGCACCGCACCGCACCGCACCGCACCGCACCACACACCACACCGGGGGCACAGCTTGGTATGCGAGCGTGCGTGCTTGCATGCGTGCTTGCATGCTCATGTACATACAATGTACATGCTTGCTTGCACCGTGATTCATGTTCATCACCATCACTATCGAGCGGGAGACGAACGTGGTTTCAACCTCTGCACAGAGGGGCTCATGCCAAATACGACGTCGGCGTGCGTCATGTCTGGTTGTCGAGCGAGCGCCAAGGCCATGTGCAGCTTGGCTGCTGCTCCGTGCTGGATGCTGGGTGTGCTGGATGCTGAGTGCTGGGCGCTGGGCGCTGGGTGCTGGGTGCTTATTATGGGGTGCTGGACGCGGGTACTGAGGCGGGATCCATCTCGTTTGGAGAACCTCGGTACGCGTTTCTAGCGTCCATCATCGCACCAGACCCATCAGAGAGCCCGGTAGGACTGCTAGGTGCTGTCCGGTCACCGAGTCTGGCCGCTTCATGCTACGGCGATATCACCCATCGTTGGTGTTGGTGATGCGAGAGTGAGTGTGACAACAAGTCCTGGGCGCATTGCGAGCGAGCTGGTGCACATGCCGCGAGCCGTCTTTGACGATTGACTCAGGCCAGGCCTAGGTACCTGTGAGTACTTTGACGGGTGATTTGCATGGCATCGTGCGTGTGTGCGCGCCAAGCCCTTGAAATAGGCGTCTAGGAATTCTGTACTCCTTGCAATCTGATGAGCGTGTGCCATCAGCCATGGCCATGACGCCATCCGCCGCCGACGGCCTTGGGAGGGAAGGCTTTGGGAGGGAAAATCTCACCCACTCTAAATCCGGCGCGCGGAAGAATGGTCCCATCTTCCAAGCGTTGTGGTGTCTGTCAGACAGAGTCGGTCACGGGCTGTTCTGACTTGGGACACTGCAAGAAGAAACCTAGACCTCGTGCCGTTCTTTGTCTCGTCACATATCCTCTTGCCTGGTCATGTCACTACCGCTGGAATTTGCTGTTCAAATCATCAGACGCCTCCTTTCAGCGAACCCTTGTCTTGACATTCCTGGAGATGCTACTCTGGGAGGGAGGCGGACAACAAAGGCCTGGTGCTGTACTCGCTGCGCAGTGCTCGCTGGTCGCTGGTCGCTGGTCGCTGCCCTCTGCCCTCTGCCCTCTGCCCACTGCCCACCGCCCAGAGCACGGCGCGCGCCCACGGGTCCCGCCTCCCAAGCCATTGGGCCCATGAACCATCGAGGACGGGAACTTGAGACGCAAAGGACGCACTGAGGAGACAAGAAAGCTAGAATCATCGTACCACTAGGTTGATAGCGTGCAGAGGCTTCGACAGCACAGCTTCAGCATGGCTTTCAATCCGCTGGATGGGAAATCAGGCTGGACTCTACTTGACAAGTACTTGCACAAGATTTTGTACGTAGCGTTTTACCCGCTGGCCTCAAGGTTGCCAACACGCGGCCGCAAGTAACAGACTGACTCTGTGCAATCACCAACAAGTGTCTGGGTCCATCATTTCTTAGCAGATTGTACGTACATACATACCTACATATGTATGTACGTACATACGCCTCGTCCCAGGTCGGTACAGGATCGCAGCGAAAGCTGACAACATCGGCGCGTGGTGACGCATGCTGACTAGATGCACGAAAGAAAGTAAGAAGCGGACCCAAGTGTTGCACCTCAAGATTCTTTAACAACCACAACCACAACCCCTCTGACGAGCTATTGGTCGATTTCGAGCATAATGAGACGGTCAATATCTGCACTGTAGCAGCTTGACACGCCAAGCATCTTTTTTGATCTATGATTCATGTACCATGCATATGCATATAGATACAATATCTGTGGCATTTGCACTGCGAGAGGACTTTAATGTTTGTGCGGAAGAAATGGCGTACCAGCCCCTGAAATGATAATTGTCTTATTTTTAAAAAAAATGCGTGTGCTGGGACGTGCTTTTTTATTATAGTTTTTTTCTTTTCTTTTCTTTTCTTTTCTTTTCTTTTTTTTTACTGTTATTGCCTCTTGCCTCTTTTCTTTTTCTTCTACCTTCTACGTGTAGTCCCTTTTTATATCACGCCAACTGCTGCAGCTGCCAGTCAGCCACTCATCTACCCAGGTCGCCCACCCACGGCTCTGGAGCCCAGAGATGGGGAAGGGACTTTCGGCGAGATTGCCAGCACGCCAGCCGCTCCGTAATAAGACATGGCCACAAGCAGCTCCCTTTTCCACTTCATCCAGCCACCCTCCCCTTTCCAGGCCCGCTGTGTTGGTTAGCTCTGTGGCCGGCTCCATGCCCCCCCCCCCCCCTCCTTTCCCGCGTTCCATCTGCGCCTCTCTAAAACCACACCCTACTTTTGGATGACATCCTCAAGCATCCCAGAGCCTAATGCACGCCCAAGTACACTCTAATCTGTACTTTCTCGCACGAGTCTGGACTCCCCTGCGACAAACCCACATCCGAAGATCTATCTGGGCAACTACGAGTACCTTACGTACATGTACATGGCTTCCCGCTCTACCCAGCGTTGACTTTTGACTCGTCCCTTCTTTCCCATCGCCTCACTCGGACGAATGACCAACTCGCAACCGTTCTTTACATCGCCAACAACCACCATTCACCGACAGTTGTTTGCGGAGCTCGATTGAGGACGGACCATATTCAGCTGTTGCCTCGACCGGTACGTGGTTGCGGCCCTTGCACGGCTGGACAACAAGTTTTCCGACGTTCCCGTGGACCAGAGGCAGCGCCAGAGCCGGCTTGTCTGTGTTTAGTCGCCTTGTCGAGTGAAAGCAGCTGCGGAGTACAAAGCTAGTGCCTGGCCGGACTTTTTTGCGCTGCTAGCCTGTTACACCCACACGCCGTGGGGCCTCCCAAGCCGAGCCCCCAGCCTGAGTCACCCTGCCCCGCGCCAGCCAACAACCAGATCAGACCAAACCAGACAGGCAGCACCAGCGACAAGTTCCAGCACACGCACGGCGCCCGCGCCCGCTCGACGGCCTGATTTAACCGTGACCTTCCTACCTGTTCTTGCTCACTACCAGATACCTCTGAACTGCCGGTACCACGCTCCGGCGCAAGCACCCTTCTTTTTTTTTTTTTTTTTTCGTTAATTCCCTTTTCGCAACCCCTTGTTCATCAAATTCCTCTGCGAAGCTCTGGACGACGACACGTCAACGCCCCCTTCTTCACTCTCCCCAATTCACGTTTTCGTTTTGGCAATTGCGCAGCAGGATACTGCCAGGCAGCCTTTTACCGACCTTCGACGTTCAGTACTCCCGCCCTGGTAAGCTCATCTGCAAAGCCTTATAGCCTACCTACCGACTCTACCCTCACGCCTGGTAGCCAAAAACGCAGTGCAGCTTGGTGCTGTCGCGAGCCGTCGTCCGAAACTATCGCCAGGCTTCAACCTCGTCAGTCGGCACGAATCGCCTTGCAGTATAGCCAGCGATCATTGGTTTCTGGCAACCTCCACGGTGCACAATCCACCTTGCTACGTACACATCTCTGACGTGCATCCTTCTTCCCCGACCGCGTCTCTGCCAGCTCTTGCATACATCCCATACTCTCTTGTGGCTCACGACATATCCTTCGCTCTTGCAGCACACTGCTTTCTCAAAGCAGACACCTGCATACATTCAAGGTCGCAAGCTTGCCAGCTCATCACACACAATCTGCGTCGTGTATTGGGCCCCCTCTGCCTCGACCTGATGCCTCAGACCTGTCCCTAGTTCCCGTTCTACCGCCACCCTCGGGCTCTCCTTGGTTCGCGATCCCCCTGGTCAACTGTGAACACCTGCTTGGACATGCCTGGTGCAGAAAGGGCCTCATTTATGCCTATTGTGTTTTCTTCAACGGTCTAATGGGCAGGTTTTAGGGGGGGGGAATCACTGCACGCGTACCCACCACTTTGCTGTTACTTAATCAAAGCCCCTTCCGGTGCTCGACTATCCCCAAGGAGTCGCATCGTATGCATTACACCCACACCCAAGTCGAACGCCAGCACAGAAAGAAGAAGAAAAATTCCCGCCTCTCGTTCGAAATACCAGCTCGACATTTGCCTTCTTCCCCGCATTTGTGCTGCACTCTTCTTCGTTCTTGTCCGGCCCTTGCCCCAGCCCGTTTCAACATGCATGCAGCATCTGGCCCGACTTCATAAATGTCGACACGGCCATACTAAGACAACCTCAGGCTTCCACTTCCACTTCTACTTCTTCTTCTTCTTCTTCTTCTTCTTTCTCTTCCTCTTCCTCTTCCTCTTCTCTATTGCGTTGAATACTATGCGAAAGACACAATAATGACGTCCACCAAATCAGGAGCACAGAACTCAGCTGCTGCCCATATCACAGAACCAACAATGTCTGCCCTTTCAGCACAGCTACGGCGTGCTCGCCCCGGTCAAGTTCAGACCACCTTCGCTTCCATTTCCCAACCAATATATATACCAGCTTCAGCAATCAGCTCATCTTCTGTTGCCTCGAACTCACAACAAGGATCTCCGATAATGTCACCGGACACGGCAGTCCTGACGACAAACTCCTCTATACAAGCCTCACCAGAACCGCTTCGGCCTAGAGATGAGGATCATTTCTCCAGCAACTTTCAACTACCAGATTCCATCCTCGCTCGAAAGACCAGCACCAATTCTCTTGGAAAGAGCTGGATGAGTAGTACGAGTCCAATTGCCGAGGCGATGAGTCCCGACTTCCAAAACAACAGCATCTCTGCTACCACCACCGCTGGCACGACACCTATTGCCTCCACTACCAAGACCAACATAATCCGCAGGCTGTCAAGCCGGGCCTCAAGGAAGCTCACCAGCAGACGGAGGCCGTCGTCCGCTGCGCCCGCCAGTCGTGACGGTAGTGTTGGTCCTTGTTTTCTCCGGAGACGCAGTGACAGCAACACCACTGCTCCTCCTGACTTTGCTACTCCGACAACCGACTCTGAATCTGATGTTGATGAACGTGAAGACCTCATGTCCATGAGATCCATCTTCTTCGACCAGACCCGCAAGGGCTCGTCTGCCAACAGTACAACAACGTCTCTTCAAGGCGGCAGCAATAACATGGCCGGTCCAGTTATTCCGTTGCAGCTCCAACAAGGTACTTGGCTGAGGAAGATCTCTAAGAAGAATCGATCGAAGCGAATCTGCCTCATCTACGAACGCGAGACAAACGAGCTCACTTGGGACCGAAACCGGCCGCAAAAATATCTTCACGTCGATGACATTCGAGAAATCCGTCTGGGCACTGACATCCAGCAATATGCTCGCGAATACAACATTCCCGAACGGGACCGGCTAACGTGGTTTTCAATCTTGTACACCATGCCCGACAAGTCAAAGACGAAGCTCATGCACTTGATGGCGGACAGCATTGAGACCACGCATCTGTGGGTCAATTTTCTGGAAGCCATGCTGAAACATAGACAAGATGTCATGACTGCACTGATGACGTTCAATGACAAGGCTATTCGGCAATTCTGGCACAAGGAAATGTCCAAAAAGTTTGGAGACCGGCCTCGCACCGAAGACGAGGAAGAGCTCGATATCACGGGTGTAATGCGTGTCTGCCAGAATCTGCACATATACAGCTCACAGTCCACTTTGCAAGCCAATTTCAGGCTGGCCGATTCCCGACAT
This sequence comes from Claviceps maximensis, assembly GCA_018360255.1. NCBI lineage: Eukaryota > Fungi > Ascomycota > Sordariomycetes > Hypocreales > Clavicipitaceae > Claviceps > Claviceps maximensis. The sequence continues at coordinate 7,819 of SRPZ01000069.1, forward strand.
CGCGAGGCTCTCAACTTCGCGGAGTTCTTCGACTTCGTGCGCTTGATGCGCCAACGCTCAGAAGTACAACGTATCATCCGTGGAATCGCTGCTAAGCCCGACAAAGGTCTCACTTTTGAAGAATTTGCAACCTTTTTGCGGGATGAGCAGGGCGAAAATGTAAATGCCAACATCCCTTCGTGGGAGAGGCACTTTCTCAAGTTTATTCGCAAGCATAGATCCGATATTCTTGATGGTCCAGATTCTTGCCAAGACAATTTCTACATGTCCGAGGCTGCCTTTGTTGGGTTCCTTGCCTCGAAACAAAACGGATTATTGGTCGAAGAGCCGCAGGAGTACACGTTGGATCGGCCCATGAATGAATACTTCATCTCTAGTTCTCACAACACGTATCTTCTCGGCCGTCAGGTCGCTGGCCATTCAAGCGTGGAGGGATATATACGTGCCCTCGCCCAAGGGTGTCGATGCGTCGAGGTCGATTGCTGGGATGGATCGGATGGGTACCCGCAAGTGGTTCACGGCAGAACATTAACTTCAGCTATCAGCTTCAAGGAAGTGATGACAACAATCAACAAATATGCTTTTGTCAAATCCAACTTCCCTCTCTGGATATCTCTCGAAGTTCACTGTAGTCCTTCCCAGCAAGCACTCATGGTGGATATCATGAAGGAGGCTTTTGGGCACAGGTTGGTCACGGAGCCGCTGGATCCATCATCAGAAAAGCTGCCTTCCCCTTCGGAACTCATGGAGCGTATCCTTATTAAGGTAAAAAAACCCAGACTCGGCGGCAAAGACGAAGGCTCACCTACCGAGCCCACGGGGGGTCGGCGCCGTGTAAACAGTCTCAGCTCGCCTGTCACGCGACCCACCATGGCAGACGGCACCATGTTTCCGCCTTCTCAATCACTTCCTCAAAGCCCACTGCTGTCAGCGAGTCAACATGCCCGCCGGTTGGTCAGCAAAAGCCGCGTCAACACAATTGCCGAAGGCGAGGTGCATGACATGCCCCCCAGCAGCAGCACCAGCGATACGGAAAGTGGAAGTGAGGTTGGCAGTGAGGCGAAACAATCACAGAATAAGACGACACAGTATCTCGGCGCCCTCGGCGTATATTGTGCCGGCGTCAAGTTTTCGGGGCTTGAGGATCCTGCCGCAAAGACGTTTAATCACATCTTTTCATTCATGGAGAGCAGTTTCGCCAAGCATTCTCGCACCAAGGATGCGAAAATGGCCCTTGACATCCACAACATGCGTTATCTAATGCGAGTTTACCCTGACGGTCTCCGGCTGTCTTCAAGCAACTTTGATCCTCTTATCTACTGGCGCCGCGGCGTGCAAATGGCGGCACTGAACTGGCAGACGTTTGACCTGGGCATGCAACTTAATAACGCCATGTTTCAAGGCGGGAGAGATGAATCTGGTTATGTACTAAAGTCTGATGAGCTTCGCGACATTCAAATCCAACCCTACAACTCAGCCATTGCCGAAGGCAAGAAGGAAAGATCCGTCGTCGCTTTTACCATTGACGTCATCTCCGCTCAGCAGCTCATGCGCCCTGCCAATCTGCCTGCCAACAAATCAATGGACACGTATGTTGAGGTTGAAGTTTTTCATGCAAACGACAAGCGAGACAAGAAAGAAGTCGGGTCTGACCTGACTCACGCATTCGACTCGCCGCTCAAGTTCCAGACAGACATCATTCGCGAGAATGGGTTTAATCCCATGTTTGCCAATGGAAAATTCAACTTCACGATTACAACAAAACATCCGGATTTGATATTCGTCCGCTGGTCTGTCAAACTCTCCAGCTACGGAGAAAGCTATAATAGCAAAGAGAGCGCCGCCATTGCTACCTATACCGCGAAGCTCAAAAATTTAAAGCAAGGCTATCGTACAATTCCGCTTCATAACCATGCAGGAGATCAATATCTTTTCTCCACGCTTTTTTGCAAGATTGCTGTCAAACCCATCGAATCCAAACTATTTGACATTGCTACTACGTCTCAAGAGGGCAAGAAGTTTAATCGCCTGGGAGGAAAGGTTTTCGGCCGCGCCAATACCAGTCCTCGTGGCACTCTCGACAAGAGCAATTTAGAGAAGAACAGCTCTGACAACTTTGCATAGCGCGCAACCCTGGCTGCAGTTGCGAATTTAACGCGCCTTTGAAAACAATATAAGAACCTCCCATCTCTCCCTCCGTTTGTTGTACCCGCGCGGCCCCCCTACGGACTTGCGAATTTTGTTTCTTTATGAAGCATGGGCTCAAATGCTCTCTTCTTTACCTTTTTCTTATTCTTACTTCACCTTTCTATTATTTTTTACCCACATTTTTTTTATTTGACAGGCTGGCATTTCCTGATCATATTATTCTTTTACCATAACGCAAGTTTTCTTTCTCATCATTGACATTCCAACCCCACCTCTTCTTGTATTTGCTTCTTCTTTTCTCGTTACTATCTCAACCGTCAGCTGGGATTGACAATTCTGGTCAAGTTTATCAAGTGGAACTTGAGGTTCCTATCGGCATTTCACTTTATGTCAAATAAAATACAGAACATTATCCGTATTTACCTATTCCTTTTTCTTTCTCTTTTTCTTTTCTTTTCTTTTCAGTTCTTCTCTTTTCCATTTCCTTTCCTTTTCATTTGTCTAAAATAACATATGAGCGAATCCAAAAAAAGGAGGAGGAGAAAATACCCCCCCATCACGCTGAGCTAGCAGTGGGACAATTTGTTTTGATGATGATGGATTATACCGGAATTTGTTAGGCACCCAAAGCAAGGGTGACAGCATGAAGATGTTTTTTCTTTTTGTTTTGTTCTCAACGTGCTTGAGCAAGAGGTATATGCATCAGATGCCGAGTATGGCAATCAGCATTACGTAGACAGGATAGGTTCGGCCATCAGAACGCGTCCAGTTATTTGAGAGAGATTTATATTTTCTCATTTGCTTTGAATCTTGACGTCATTTTCCAATGTTCAATACAGAAATAACACCACGTGTTGTATCCCATATTTCCGTGCCTGGTTGTAGTGTTGACGTGTGACAGAAGCATCAGTCTCTTGTGCTTATCGTTTTTCTGTAGGTCGTCAAGGCGCATCAGCCAGCCGCTTACTGTAAACTCCACTCACCCTTAGCAGCTACACACCGTCCAGTATAAAGGTAAGTAACTAATGCTTCGCCAGTCTATAAATATCTTTTTTCACCTAATGCGAATCCTACAGGAAGCAACGCACTAGGGAGACAGTGCACTTGATATTCCGTCCAGGACACGATTAGGCTGCAACGCGCCTGCGGCCTGTACGCTAGGTGGGTTCTTTGCGAAAGGGGTCTAAGAAGAATCGATCGAAGCGAATCTGCCTCATCTACGAACGCGAGACAAACGAGCTCACGGCGTATACGTGGCAACCACGCAGCAGGTGCGCTCAGCTGTACGTAGACATCGCTGGGACATGGTTGTCCACACATCGTCCACCCAAGAGTTGACACGCCGGGTCAAGTTAACCAGCCCATGAAGACGACATGTGTACCTCGGTGCGAGGAAATAAGAAGTGGAAGTGGGCCGGTATCGTCTTGGTCCGTGGAGGAACACCGCAGACTGTACCGCCCACCCGGGGTGTAACCCTGACAAGGCCGGGACGGAAAATGACGTAGTCTGTCGTCACTGGAAGGTGTGCCAGGATGAATAAGTGTTTCAGCAGGGGCTGGGTTTTAGCGCACTAGATTGGCCAGCCTTGGGTCCCTTTCCTCCTTTATGTTCCGTATTTTTTGATCCTTTTTTTTTTTTCGATTCTTCTTATTCTTTTTACTTTTTCTTGGGGCGGTGGGTTAGGTCTCGTCTGCTGCTGCCTGCTAGCTTTTCTTTCTCTTGTGCGTGCGTAAAGGGGCTGCGCAGGATAAATGCAGCATTCCTGTTCCTGTGATGAATGGAGACTAGGGGCCTTGGAATAACCAGGACTATGGATATCCACTTTACGATGAGTCCTAGCCGTTCGCAGTTATTTACCGTCGTGATTATTGTTTTTACCCCCGTATATTGCAATAAAAAAAGAAGAAGGAAGAAGAAAAAAGAAGAAGAAAAGGAAAAAAGTGGGGGGTGTCTAGGTGGCGATGTTCGGTAAAAAAAAATAACAGAGGTTAATACTTTTTTGGTTCCCTCTCTGGTGAATGCTTACTGGCAATGGACTCAGCGAGCTGGGGTTCGTGCAATTTTCTGGGCATATTCATAATAGATAGATGTTCTTGGAGACCGGTGACGGATTGATTATGTTTGATTGCCCCCTTTTTCAGGTTTTATTTTTCTCTTCTGATTTTTGTTTCCACCTTTCATTCGTCTTATTTTCGTGCTATTGTTATGTTTCAGTAGTGGATGGAGGGAGGGGTGCGTGTTCGTGAGAGATGAAAAACTAGGCAGGGAGTGTATCTATACGAATTTCATAAATCTTTTTTTGAGCGCCCCTCTTTTTCTTTCCTTGACGCGGAAAGGCTTCAAGGAAGATGCACGAAACCCTGGGTAGGTAGGGAAGTGGGATTGATGGGTCCGTATCTGATGCGAGTGGGGGTGGCTTATGGAGTGGAATCTGGGGAAGATGCAGAGTGGCTGCAAATGTGCGCGTCGATCAGGGATGGATTCAGGGCTCTGTCGACTGTTTGTCATTGTGTGTGTGTGTGTGTGTGTGTGTGTGTGTGTGTGTGTGTGTGTGTGTGTGTGTGTGTGTGTGTGATAGAGAGAGGGAGGAAAAGGAGAGAGAGGAAAAGGAGAGAGAGGAAAAGGCGAGAGGGGAGGGGATGCCGAAGAGGGGAAAGAGGTGGAAGACACCTCAAGTCCAAGAGGAATATGAGGCACACGAAAGTGTAGCCGTTTCGGCATTGAAGAGATGACATAACAATATTCGACATCCAGAGAAAATCTGGTGGCCGCAGGATGTAAGAGATGATTAGCTTATGGGATGACCAGCTTCAGCCGGGTTCTGTACTTGGGAAAGAGACATGGTCCCAACGTTTATGCTGAGTCATGCAAAGATTGGGAGTATTTGCCTCTTTGATCTCCGTAGTAGGCGGGCATTTTTTATTAAACGTCATATTTTCATCTGCCAGAGAAACATTGTGCGAGTTCTTCTTTCTTGGTATGTGAGGGCAGCTGGCGGCAAGGGTGGACAGGCCGCAGACTTTCATGACGATGCTCGGCAGACACGCCATATCGTCGCTCCAAGTACGAGGTAGGTGACCAAGAATCGATGTCGATCAAAGATTGAAGATTTTCCAAGAATATAGATGGGGGAGGGGTGATGGACGATTTTGAAGAATGTAGATGGGAGATGGGAGATGGGGTTGGACGATTAAAGATTAAAGATGAAGAGATGAAGAGTGTCTCGAAGAGCCCGTTCAAGTCTACTCAAGCGGCTACAGCAACCAACACCAGGTATTTATCTCATGTCTTGTCCTCATCATTTCAAGGTTCAAAAATGCTCACTTCAATCAAGCTATAAGATAATTCCTTCCGCTCTGTATCTTGCGCCCCTGCCAGCTGCGCAGACCAGCCGCACCAGCCGCCAATTGTTGACAGCTGCTCAACTATAAGGTCTGGTCTGGTACTTTATCTTCTGGTCTGCAACGACTTCTCCTTACACTTTCTTGGCCATCTCCAACCTCTCTCTATGGACATCTTCCTCAGCTTGTAACATGTCTGGGGCTTCGGAAGACGGCAACTGGCGCTGTATGCCTTGTGATCGGCTGTTCCCCTCCTGGGAGTCTCTTCTGCAACACAAGGCATACAAGCAAAAGACTGGTGCCAAAAATCACATTCATTGCCAGATCTGTGGGCAGGATTTCGAAACTGAGGCCGGCAAAAAGCAACATGTTCAACAAGTATTGGAAACATCTTCACCCCACGTTCTCACCTGTGCAGTGTGGTCCGAGTCTGACTTTTCTTTTTCTTTCTAGAGTCATCCCAAAGAGCTGAATCTCCATTGTCCGGGCTGCCATAGTGGTCCGTTTCCCCGACTTGCAAGCTTGATGGACCATATCGAGAACGGGGGCTGTTCCCGGATCGATAGCTCATCTCTGAATGAAGCGCGCGAGAAGAAGCTCGAGTTCACGAGACAGCTCTCAGCGCTAACCAATGAGCCTGTGAAAAACGACTTCGCCAGATACTTCACGGTCAATGAGCCGGCTGAGAGTTTTAAGACCGCCGGAACTATAGCTGTACCAGAACCTGGGTCCAGTGTAGATTGGTCCGATTTTCCAGCTCTTCCTGGCAGAGCGAACGTGGCTGGCAGCAACGATGCCGCTTCACACGAGGTTGGAAACAAGTCTGAGACTTCTACTGTCCGGGACACAAGTTCAGTCAGATTATCTCCAGATGATGCTGTAGCCCAGTATCCAAGCTCGCAAAAGCTGCAAGCTGCAACCCGGCTGAAAAATGGCAGTTCGCTTGTTCAGTCCATGGACCCGGATGACCCTGATAACCCATCTTTCAGTGCTGAACGATATTACTCCGAAATCATAGCACAGTACATTTGTCCGAAGGTCAGATGTGGGTGAGTGAGCCAGATTATCGAGACTGTTCAAATTTTCGTCTGCTGACAGCTGAATAGTAAAGTATTTAAGAACCGTGGTCAGCTAGTTAGCCATCTTCGCTCGCCTGCTCACGGGGATCAGAGCTTTCGCTGCCCATATTGCTTGAGGATGTTCAAATCTTTGACGGCCATCTCGTCACATGTGGAATCAAGCTCCGTCAATTGCCGCATTCGCGAAACAGATGGCTACAATGCTTATCTGGACCAGTTGACTGCCGGCATGGTTGATATTGGAATACAGAATGAAGATGGAACACCTCGGTATACCACGGTGCATTCTTCTCGGGCTCCCCTCCCTCCGAGGAAGGGACCCTTCAGCAAATAGGGAAATGAATTAGGCATTCTAGTAGTTTCTCTTCACTGTACCCATGCAGGGCCCTATTCTTCTGAGTTGATATTTGGCCTGTGAAGGAGGCTGCATCCCACTTTTGTGTTTTAGATGAACAGTTTAGGACAACCAGAACGTTCAATATGTTCTTATACTAGCCCACAAACTCTCGGACCATCCGCCTTGACAGAGGAAATGATGGACAGATTATGCGAAAATAGTCGTAGATTCATTCAAGAGAAAAAAATAGAAGCTGGAAAAAGTATTTACATGTGTATGCATTCTGCGTGGTTCTCCAATGACGCCGACGAAAACGCGGGACGGAAGATGCTAATTCGTGTAGGGTAGGGTGCGGGACGGGGTCCCATTGTTATGACGCTCCGTGTTTCACCAACCTGCTTCGGCCGAGGTTTGGCGAGACTCGACACATCTACCACCATTCAAAGCATACCATATCAATTTCTTAGTATGTACATATCAAAAAGATATTTTCCTTTCAGACATAGAGAATATTAAGCCAGGTTCTCATTTTCGACTTCGACTTCGATCCGATCCGATCCGATCCAATATCAATGCCACTTGCGCCGTCCACCACTCTTCAAGCTCTTGCTTAGTAGAAAACCATCTGTCATCTGCCGAATGATCCCAAAACGTGGGCACTGCCGTCGACCGAAGCTCCCGCGCTGGAAGACCACAATCTCGACGGAGAACTGTCGTCCATCCAGGACAAGACCATGTCCCGGCGATGTCTACGTACAGCTGAGCGCACCTGCTGCGTGGTTGCCACGTATACGCCGCTCATATTCGTATACGGCTTGACGACATGGGCAGTTTGGGTTTTGGTGGAAATAGGGAAGATAGCTCCCAAAAGGAGTTGGCTGGGTAAGTCTTCCTCGACTCCACCGCTGACAATGTGACATACACCGCGCGTAGAACATACACCGCGCGTCGGGCATGTCTGGACTCGTCTTCACGGGCTGGTTAGCTTGACCCGGCGTGTCAACTCTTGGATGGACGATGTGTGGACAAAGGGCTAATACGGTGCACGATGTATATTATACATACATTTCGCATTCTTCACGCAGGATTTGGGTCATCTGCAGTTGGAATATCTCTATACATATTGCTAAATTGGTCGTACACGACGGCTGTCTTCACCGACCCCGGCTCGACGACGAATCGCGATGGCTACGGCCTCTTGCCCACTGCACAGGGCCACCCACCCGTGACATCCTTCACCGTCAAAAGTACCGGCGAGATTCGGTTCTGCAAGAAGTGTCAGGCGCGTAAGCCAGATCGTGCTCACCATTGCTCGACATGCCAACGATGCGTCCTCAAGATGGATCACCATTGCCCTTGGCTAGCTACGTGTCTTGGCCTGCGAAACTACAAGTCATTTCTACTGTTCCTCGTCTATACGAGTCTATTTTGCTTCTACGCCTTTGCCGTCAGCGGCACATGGGTGTGGTCCGAGGTGATTCAGGAGGATGTCCAGCAGTTTGAGAGCATACTGCCGGTGAATTTCGTCGTGCTGAGCGTTCTCAGCGGCATCATTGGCATCGTTGTTGGTATCTTTACGGGATGGCACGTCATGCTTGCGTCCAAGGGTCAAACAACCATTGAGTGTCTCGAGAGGACGAGGTACTTGTCTCCACTGAGGCAGACATATCGTGCAGCGCACAACCCAGCAAACGGTCTGCCGCAGGCAGCGCAGCAATTCCTTGATTTTCATACCAATGCCTTGCCAGGAATTACACGACCCGAAGAAGGAGAGGAGCGCAGACCAAGCCAGGATAGTTACCAACCTCGACAAACATTTGAGGGGCCTCGAGTCGTTCAGCAATCATTTGAGGAAAGAGAGAGACAGCAGAGCCGTCTGCGCTACGAGGAATACCTGGATGAACAGGACTCGTTAAAGCTTCCAAACGCCTTTGATCTCGGATGGAAAAATAACCTGTTGCACGTGCTGGGACCCAACCCTTGGCTCTGGGCGCTTCCGATATGTAACACCACGGGAGACGGATGGTCATGGGAAGCTAGCCCTCGGTGGCTCGAGATACGAAATCGCATCACGCAAGAGCGACAAGAACAACGCGCTCGAGAAATTAACGCAGGCTGGGGAAGCGATGACGCCTTTATCGCCACACCGAACCCGTATGCCTCGCGGACACCCTCCAACAGAAGCACCAACGGCGGCATCGACATGGGTGCGGTCAGAAAAATGCCCAGCAAAGCAGACCGCGTCCTAGGCCGCGATCCTAACCTCTACGCCGACGGCCCGCAGCCGAGTCTCAGGATGCAACGTCTCAGCAACCAAGGAAAGGCTCTGGACAACGAGCCGCTAGATACAGACGACGACGACATTGTCACCGAAACAGACGGCTTCATCACCATGACTACCACGACCACCACAACCGCCACCACCGGCAGCACTGGCGACAGAAGTATATCTCACCCTCACGAGTCCAGAGATGACGCCGAGCGTCTCGCCTTCCAAATCGTCTCCAACGGAAGGGGTTGGTCCCGCCAGGGCGTCAGCGGCATATTGCGAAAGGGAAGCCCCCCCACCCGTGACAGAGACGTCAGCAGTAAAAGTAGTTCTAAGCCCCATGACGACGAAAACGACGATGGTGTGGACTAGATAGACGAAGGGAAAAAAAAAACTGTAAAAACAGCGGAGAGTAGACGTTGAAGCGGGCGGTAAAAAGTCTGTGCAAAGCAGAGTAGATCAGTGCTACATATACATCCCGTGCGTTTTTTATAAAGAAAGAAAAAACATACAAATACACTTCGATTAGAGAATATCGAAATAATACGAGTTTACATACATGTATATACAATCTATTATATTCACTAGCTCGTCACCATCGGCAGCCAAAGAGGAAAAGAAAATCGTCGCGATACAAGAGGTCGAGGAACTATATCCGTCCCACTGTATATAGCTTTTGTTGGAAATTCCCGGTCCGAGTTTGGGGTATCAGGGCGGTGGATGCCTTGGTTTTCCCACGACTTACTGGTTTTATTGTCTACTTTTTCCCTTCAGAATATATTCCGAGGACATGAAAAGACATGGATGGGCATGTTGGGGACTGAGATTGCTTTTCTTGGTGGTAAGAAATATGCATATGCACATGCATGCATACAGTATATATACATATATGTGTGTCAGAGACTGGGTAGGGCGTGTGGTTATATACGAGAGCTGACGCATATATTCTACACGTTATGCGTCCAGGGATGATTTTATATATACATTTATATATAAACAGGCCTGTTTACCGACTTTGGCGGGTAATGGAAATGGAGAACAGTTGGGATTGAGCCATGCTAATCTAGCTCGGGATATGGCATTCTTCCTACTCCCATGTCCATGTCCATGTCCATGTCCATGTCCATATCCATATATTCATCTTCGTCCTCGTCCTCGTCCTCGTCTTCCTGTTCATCCTGATGAGGGTTGTGGTACTGGTGGCCTCCATACTCCCCCGTCTGAAGAAATGTACTATTTCGTGAGTATCCTTCATTGTCAAACTCGTCCTCTTCGTCCTCTTCACTGCCTGTACACTCCGCATCGCCCTCACCTTCATCCTCAGCGTCTGATAGCGAGGCATCTCCACCAGTGATACCATCTTCTGCGGGAGGCGTGGAAGCTAGAAATTGTTCAGACGCCTCTAGGGCAGATGTGCTTGCAACGTCACGGAATCGCACATTATACCCTTTGCTCTTCTTCTTTGGCGGTTCTCGGCCTCTCAGCAGGGTAAGTTCCTCATCCGTGAGGTTGAGTTCTGGCAGTGGTAGGTGAAATGTGTAGGATGCTGAGCGTGTGGGCGTCATGTCCCCACACTCTAGCGTTGATCTAAAGTCCTCCTTGACGAGGCGCCTTCCAAACTGGATGGCGACGAGTTTCGTCTTCATGATGGCCTTGACCTTGGCCCATAGCCCGCCGTGATACCATCCACTGTTGACGTCGCATTCAGGTCGTACGACTGCATTTTCGACGAGTTCTTTGATAAGGGGGTCCTTGATGTCACATACTTGCCAGACCTTACCGTCGGTAGAGTACGTCTCCCCGTCGAACATGTGGCTGTCAGGGGCGACGTCGGAGGCGATGTTTGCGGGACCTGTTTGGTTCCTTCGAACCGATTGCCAAGGCTGATCCTTGATGGTGCGCTTGTGTTTTTTCAGTTTAAACATAAGAGTCTGGTAGATGCGGTACTTGGGGTCGGTTCGCGGGTCAACACCATAGGGTACTACGCTGTCGCGCCATGGCCCGCCCTTGAACTGGTATGCCGCATAGTTGAGATATTTTTTCAACTCATGCCAGCTTTGAAGTTTGCCTTGGAGATGATTCATCAAGGAGCGGCGTGTCCAGATGGGACGAAATTGGAATGCTTCTTCGAGGTCGGCCATGACTTGAAGCATACGCAGATCTGTCATGTCTGGCGGAATCTGGGGTCCCAGGGGAGCAGGGTCTTCAGCGCCAATGAAGTGTCCAACTTGCTTCACGGCGGTGAGGTTGAATGTGTCACCGTCTTCAGTGGTACGTACGTACGGATTTTGCGAATAAAAGTAGTTGAACGGAAGGCTCATGTGCGTGAATATGGGTGGTGGGAGAATGTCCACGTTGGGGGGACGATCTATGCCTCCTTCAAAGACGAAATTTCTTATTTTTTGCACTATTTCGCCGGTAAGTCAGAATAAATCAAGCTAGAGATGACAGTGTCGATATGTAAAACACTTAAGACGAAAAAAATACAGAAAAAAGAAAGAAAAACAGAAGCAGTTTGCCTACCATTTCCGGGCAGAACCTGGTCGACATATCGCCGAGCAAAGTTGGATCGATTCATATCCCAGTAAAAGTCAGCTAGCGCACGAAATCGATGCGTATGCTTGATGACGCCAATTGATTCGATCTCGTATTTCCCAACATTGTCTTCCAGTTTTCTTCTTAATACTTTGGGTTCGTCCAGGCGTGCTACAGACCTCACTTGCCCCTGTCTGCCGCCGTCGTCTGACGTCGCGGAAGCGTTTGACATGTCCCTATCTCCTTGCCAAGGGCCTTTGTCGCCCCTTTTCCTCCTTCGACCCGTTCGTTTGGGCACCGTCACTTTAAGCACAACATTGTGCGAGGCCGCGTTATGGGACATTAAGGGCTTACAGAAGGGACTCTCTGGATGCAAATACAAGGGTATTGAGTTTCTAGTAGGATCCAAGATCTTTATTTTTTGTTTTTTGATGGTATACATGTTAGTCACGTACTCGACGGCCAAAACGTGACCTGTCCGGGCTAATACAGACAGGAGAGAGGAAGCTTACATGCGCCAATGTAGGATTTCTACCAAAGGCCTTGATTGCCCGGTCTACGTTTTCCACAACGGCAGGAATCTCAACGGCGGCAAGATGCCGCTGTGCAATGCGATATCGAGGAGCGCCATCGGTTTGACTTGGGTAAACGAGATTTGGAGTCGACGGCGAGCTCGACGGGCCTGCCGTGTCATGGTCATCCGGAGATGGATCCATTCTTTGATTGCATGTAGAGGTCGGTCACCTGCGACTGTTGTTTGTTGTTGTTTTGCTTGAGAGGTAGGAACGAGTCAGTGTGGGTCCGTCCTTCCGAGGCTTCTATAGCTGGTCCGTGCGCCCCTTTATCGCGCGCGCTCACGCAGACATATGAGAAACGAAACACATGTACATATGATCTGACAGCGGACGATTGAGTGCGCTTTGCGTCTAGGGATTATGGGCAATTTCACGATGCGGAGAGGCAACTTGTAGATTGCTCAAGCAAATAGAAACTTGATGGTATTCTCGATGCTCACATGTCACGCTGGATCAAGACAATGCGAGGCTTCTCGACGAGCTGGAAGAGCTTTGGATTCTGGAAGGAACGGAGACGGGGGCGGCAATGAGGCGTGCCTGCCTCGTCAATCAATGCACTGCGGTGCGATGCTCGGGTGCTCCCCCAGGCAGGCGCGGTGTCCCGATGTGCGTTCAAGTAGGAGAAGCTACCTAGCAGCAGTCAACAAAGTGCCCAGAGTCATCGAACGCACAAGATACTCGGTTCAAGAGGCAATAAACTGTGGATGCCGTAAAAATCACCACTCGCCGTCCGTAAAACGCATCACTCGTCGTGCTGGGGTCGGCCATGCCGCTCATAATCCGTCTCTAACCAAGCCTGCTGCGACCTACACACAAGAGCAGACGACGTCTAGGAGCCACGAGTCCACGACGACGGTCCGAGGCCATCGCGTCCAAGACCAAGACCAAGCAGCCCCCCCCCCTTTCGTCATCTGCTCCGCCAACATTCAAAGTGCCGCTTGTTAGTTTCTCTCTTGCCACCCAACCCAGCCCGCCACTCATCCGCACGACCACTGGCGTTTACGAGGAATTCGTCGCTGTTGACCCCAGCTTTCAAGCTCTAGCGCTGGCAGGCAGCTCAGCTGCACCAACCCGCCGCGAGACCGCCGAGACGAGACGAGACGAGACGCATCGCCGGCAGTGGACAGTGGGCACGACCTCGCACGACCACGCCGCACGACCTCGCACCTGACCCTGTTTCTGTCCTTCCAGTCTGCCTCCTCCGCGAGCTACCCCACTGCAGTCGCGGGCATTGACCTTGCAGCAACAAGTGCTCCCTCTGTTGCTAGACATCATATCTGCCAACCACCACCGCATCGTTCCCGACGTCGACAACCGCGTGTGTCAGGTCCTGTCGGCCATCATCATGAAGCGCTTCGGAAAGGGACTGGTAAGTGGTTCAATACCGTAAACAACCGGCTGCGCCCATCCTTTCCTAGCCCACCATCTTCTCAGACTGCCATTCCTGACGTCGCCGTTACAACAACGCGCCGGCGCACTCCGTTGACATCATTTGTTCCTCAAATAGCTCGCGCGAGGCAAGGACGCCAGCAAGTCCTCCAAGAAGAATAAGGATTCCAAGGATGGCACATCGTCTCCTTCCTCTCGCGATTCTTCAACCCAATCTCCCGTCCTGACGCCCACCTCATCCTCCACTGCGCTCAACGACGTCCGCAACAAGCCTTTACCGTCCAACACAGGACATGGAGATCACGGACCTTCCAACCAAACGTCCAACGCTGGTCAGCAGGGCAACAATCCAGATCGATTCGGTCCCATGGGTGGCGCCTCAAGCCCAAATGGAAGCAACGGCAACCCCAGGTTACCTCCCACCGTTGTCATTAGCCCAACTCCTGGCGTAAGCACATGTGCCTGAAATTACACTCGAAGCAAATAGTCATCGCATCCCAGCGCTAATCTATCGTGTTTCTCAGCATATTCCTCCACCAGGGGCCGCCGAAACCATGCCTCTCGACCTGGCACCTCCAAAAGCCGGCCAGAAGTCTTTGATGATTCACCGAGGCATCGACAACCGTGATGCCATTCCCGAGGGTCTTCGAACTCCGAAACGACAGCATTCGTCTCGATTTGACATTTCTGCCCACCGGGAATTGGAGAAACTGCCGGCTTTTCACGAAGTGTCTCCCACCAGGAGGCCGGAGCTCTTCATGCAAAAGGTTGATCAGTGCAACGTCATCTTCGACTTTAATGATGCTAGTGGAGATATGAAAGCCAAGGAAATCAAGCGTCTCGCCTTGCACGAGCTGCTCGACTATGTCACTAATAATAAGCAAGTGATCACAGAGCCCATGTATCCGAGGGTCGTCGATATGTTTGCCAAAAATCTCTTCCGACCTATACCTCCTCCCATGAACCCTCAGGGTGAGGCCTTTGATCCGGAAGAAGACGAACCGGTTTTGGAAGTGGCTTGGCCTCATATCCAGGTTGTTTACGAATTCTTCCTGCGGTTCATCGAAAGCCAAGACTTCAACACGAATATCGCAAAAGCCTATATAGACCACAGTTTTGTACTGCAGCTTCTCGATCTTTTCGACTCAGAGGATCCTCGAGAGCGCGATTTCCTCAAGACTACACTCCATCGCATTTATGGCAAATTTCTCAATCTCCGCTCTTTCATCCGTCGATCGATAAACAATGTCTTCTTTCAATTTACATACGAAACCGAGAGATTCAATGGTATCGCAGAGCTGCTCGAGATCTTGGGATCCATCATCAACGGCTTTGCGTTACCTTTGAAGGAGGAACACAAAATCTTCTTGACTCGGGTACTGCTTCCACTGCACAAACCCAAGAGCCTGAGCATGTATCATCCTCAGCTGGCGTATTGTATCGTACAGTTCTTGGAAAAGGATGCGTCCCTCACCGAAGATGTAAGCCTTTTTTTTCTTACATTGTTTGCTCTCTCACATATTTTCTAGTTTTGCTCGTTTTGCTCAGGCGTCTGGCCATCCGTTCACAAGCTGACATTGCTTCTCACATGCAGGTGGTTCTTGGCCTGCTTCGTTATTGGCCCAAGGTCAATAGTACCAAAGAGGTTATGTTTCTCAACGAGGTTGAAGACATATTTGAGGTCATGGACCCCGCAGAATTTGTCAAGGTTCAGGAGCCTTTGTTTCATCAGCTCGCCAAGTCCGTGGCTAGCCCTCATTTTCAGGTCGCAGAACGTGCGCTTTACTTTTGGAACAATGAATACTTCTGCAATCTTGTCAGCGATAATGTGGAAATTATTCTGCCCATCATGTTTGCGCCGCTCTACGAAAATTCTAAGGGACACTGGAACAGGACAATCCACGGAATGGTCTACAATGCGATGAAGCTTTTCATGGAAATCAACCCCCAACTTTTCGATGACTGCTCTCACGACTACACTGAACAGCAAAATACCGCCGCTGAACGAGAGGCACTTCGTGAACGCAAATGGGCTGTATTAGCCGAACAAGCCGATCAAAGACGAGCATCAGTTGGTGTTACGGATGCTCTGCAGCGGCCACAAGTTGGCGGAGTATTGCCTCCAGTGGATGAAGATGACCCTGCTGCCGATGATAATGAGAAGCGCATGGATTCTTTGAAGCTTCAAGAAGCATCAAGCAGACGCATGGACGGACATGAACGGCAGACTTCGCAAAGCTCTATTCAAAGCAGGTGATCGATCGCAGATGCCTAGGAAGGATTCTATCCATCTCTCATTGTCATGCACAGACATAGCTTCCCCGCGATGTTTGAGAGTCAGCAAGACAGTTGCCAAGTGCTACGTAGTGTAGCGTGCTCTACTACGCTGCATCTACTGACCAAAAATTTGAGACGAAGCCGACACGCGCAAACTGGCGCGCCTGGACAGTACATTGACTTGGGCTCACCTACACCATACTAAATCATTGACTAACGTGGTGCGAAAACATACATGCCCCTTGTCCTGTTTGTCTATTCTTTTACGGCTTTTATGAAAACAAAATGTTCGAAACACACTATTACTCAGCTCTTTTACTTTGTCCTTGTCTTTGTCATCCTTTGCCTTTTTCTTCATTTCTTGGTATTTGCATTTTGCTCGCGGGCACTCACTAACCTAGGAAATAAATGTTTCCTCAATTGCTGCACTACGTGGGAAACCAGAGGCAAAATACGCCTTCATAACATTTTTTATACATGTTTTTTTTTATGCAAATTGGATCAAGGAGGGGAAAGAGGGTGGGGAGAAGCATGCGAGAATTCACTGCACTAATCTGATATGGTTGTCATTACTCTCGTATTTACACACCTTTTTTTTTTTTTTTTTTTTTTTTTTTTCCTACGTTCCGCCATGCCAGATGAGGCACAAGTCCAAGTCTTTGGGCGTGCGAAGATGCTTCTACCGTCGCGCTCCTTGTTTTCTATGTCTTTGCGTGGAAAGGTGGAACCATGCGATTTGTCGTTGAGCACCAAGCAGGGTGAGTCCAGGCTGGTCTACAAACATGCTTTGACAATGGTCAGACTCCGTCTCTATTGTTTTTGTTACGGTTATGTAGACGATGCATGGTCCAATTTTTCTTTGTTCGTTCTGAAAATCGTATAGACTTTTCCTACCTCTTGCATTTCGTTGTCATGCATGGTTCTTTTTTTTCTATCTTTTTTTTTTCAGAAGTGTGTATTATGGTTGTGATAAATATCAAAGCCATTAATGAGGAATTGCATCATCTGATAAAAGAATGGTGATAGAACGGCGTTGCATGCTTGCCAGCATCTGCTATTTCTACTGATGTTTCAAACCATTTTATGTTTATCCATTCTGCTTATTCCTCCCGCGTCTGGTGTACATTACTCCTATTTGCCTCTGCCGTATCCCCCGCCACCTCGATGAAAACCCCTTCCACCTCCACGACCTCTATAACCTCCGTTGTCAGAACCTCGCGTATTGTGATGATTGAAATTCGGTTGCTGATAATGTTGATGTTGCTGGGGGAGAGGCAGAGGCAGAGGAGGCATCTGTCCCGAATTCCACGCACCCATGAATTGGGCGGCAAAAGCAGGATCCGGTATCCAGCCTTGTGGGGGAGGGGCGGCAAGAAAGTTTGTCGGATGAGAAGCAGATGGAGGAGGAATAGGAAGAGGAGGAGGTGGTGGCGGCCATGGCCCGTTGTAACCTGCTGGAGGGGGTGGAATAGGCATGCTTGGAGGTATTGGTGAGAGTGGTTGAGGTTGATTACGGTTGGGCTGTTCTCGGATGGGAGAACGGGAAAGTGAGCGGGCACGACAGCTGTGACTTGGTGACCGACTCGGCGAGTAGGTGCGGGCACGACTGCGATCGCGAGTGCGGCTGCGGCTGCGGCTGCGAGTACGAGTGCGACTTCGACTGCGACCTCGACCTCGACTGCGACTACGACTGCGACTGGATGGTGATAGGCGGCGGCGCTTGATGGAGCGTGACGACGAGCGGCGCTGTCGGCCGCGCGAGTAATTTCTGTCTCTGGACGAGAAGCGAGAGCCAGAGCGAGATCGGGACCGGGACCGGGACCGAGATGGAGATTGGGAAAGGGATCGTCTTCTAGGGCCATTGCCTTTCTTACGATGCTTCATGCGCTCGCAGAACTGTCTTGACCAACCATAGTACGTTTCTCCGCCGACAATGTCCCCTGTGATTTCGTCCAGGATGATTCTCTCGCCTAACTCGTTGATATCGACGAGGCCACCCTCTTCCAGCAGATTCCCCTTGGAAAAAATCCTCTCAGCGTCGAGGACCAAGGCCTTGACCGCGGCGGTTATGGCATTGTCTGCTGGCCCGGGAGCAAGTTGAATGGGCTTGATCAGTTCTGGCAGCATGGGTTTGGTCGAGTTGGGCACGAGTTGAGGCAGCCACGTCGCGGCAGGTAGATCGTACCATGCCGTAGAGGGGTCGCCATGGTATGAAGGGAGCAAGTAGGGCATCTCTCTGGCTAGTTTAAGAGCAGAAGAAGATGTTTTACTGGTGCCGTCATCATCGTTGTTATTGTTGTTGTTGTTGGATGCCTTTGCGAATGGTGTTGCGCCGCTACCAGAGCCGCCATCATTCGAAATGGCTTCTCTCAATTTAGCAATCGTGTCTTCTGAAACATATCGTCGCTCTTTCCATAGGCCAATGAGATCTTCCAGTTTGTGGATATGCTTCGGACACTTGTCGTATGCGGCAGCGGATGCGAACAGCGCAGGGAGGAAGGGCTCCCATGCGCTGCTCAAGTCGTTTTGATGATGGTGATGGTGCAAGGTGTCGTTGGCTAGGTACAAGATGTGCAGACGACGGCGTTTTGAGCTCGGTCGGATCGCGTTGGTGCCGTTGTCGACTTGTGCTTTGGACAGGGCCACGAGGTATTTCCCCAGAGCGGTTACTCGGCCGCCTGATAGGGCAATGTTGTTTGTAATGTAGTCTTTGCAGTTCTGTGAGAGGTGGAAATCATGGAAGTGGCATGGTTTTATTTTAGCATGAGAACTACTTCCTCTTGGTGTTTCTGTCTTTACTCTCTCTTCCTTTTTGGTAATGTACACGTGCTTCGCATTGGAAAATGACCCCTTGTTTCTCTGTCTGTGGGACGAAAAAAAGGTTCCCGAAAAGAAGCGAGTACGTAATACATCATGAAGAAACCGGGAGAGAGGGGGAATTGGCAGACCTGAACATTGGGCCGAGAGCACTGCGAAAGTATCGAGTTGAGAAGCTGGAAGAAGGAATCGACAGAAGGGCGACTTATGGAGGTTGGATCGGCGCGGAAGAGGGCCGCAGACAGAGCCGCTTTAGCTATGGCGAGCTCGGGGGTCGCCATGGGAGGGTGAAGAAGGCTTCTTGGCGGGCTCGTGGAAGCAGGGTGAAGAAGGCTTCTTGGCGGGCTCGTGGAAGCAGGCCGTCGTCGAGCAGGTGGCGGTGGAAGGGATGGTTGGGAGACGGAGGAGGAGGGAGATGTGTGAGGTTGCTGCGAGTTGAGATGTAGGCTTGGTCTGTGTGTTTGGTACTTTTTGGAGTTGTACCACTGAGTGCAGACATATCACAAAGCAATGTGCATGGGACCCAATCGGGCGGATCCGGGGGTCTTGAGGGTGGGGCCATGCCATGCCCACGGCCTGGTGGCGATCGCGGAGGTTGAAAACGCGGGAAATGATGAGGTTTTCCACGAAATGGCAATCACTGGGTGTGAGTGGTGAGGAACAGTCATACGAATTATAATGTGAGATTAAAAAGTTATAAGAAAAAAGAAATATTCTGCTGCCCGTCATGGTATTTTTTGGCAGATATCAGGCCCCTAGGTCCATGCGCCTGCGAGTGAAAGTTGAATAGCAGAAGGGTCCTCTCGGCGTCATCAAAGCCCCCAGACAAGCTACGACGGTTGTCAAGCCCACCTCGACTTTTTGAAAATAACCAAAAAAAGCAAAGTTTAGGTAAAAGAAGAGGAGTATGTTGATTAGCTCAACTGGTATTATGGTACATGTCTCTCACAGCTCAACTCTCCGCGCAAACCAGAGTGTCACAAAAGTATGTGCTCAGCGAAAGCAGATTGTACGACTTTCATGACAGCATCCGCATCTCGGATAACCTGCCCATGGCCTACGAAAACCGGTCTCCCTTCCGAGTCGCGTACGGAACCGCGCTCTCATATTTGCTCTTCTCCTTCAACGGATCAGCCTCCGTGACGCCGGCATGTCTTGTCGCTGAAGGATCGTGAATGGTCTCTTGACTGGAAGATCCGGCCGTATCTGTTCTCGGAGCGGCTCCGTTGCTGTCGTAGGCACCTGACGATGATGAGTTCGTTTCGAAGCCGGCGTAGTCCGCGGATCGAAGTGCTTGTTTCTTGTTACGAGCGGCTTCAAGCTTCGCCTGACGGTCGGCATTGATTTCTCGCTTGGCAAAGTAGTATGCGCCTCCACCGGCTGCGGGCGTATCGTTCAGCACACAGGTAAATCGTGGGCGACCAATCCGACCGGCATCAAACGGGGAGTAGATGGGAGGAGTCACGACGAGTGTGTTTCAAAGTGAAAGAGAGAAAAAAGGAAGAGGGGAAGGGAAACAAGGGGGGAAAGCTTACCAACGCATAGAGAGCCCCAGCCAAGCCTATGGACTGTGCGTTAGTCTCGTAATAAATTTAACTTTCTTAGCTGCCAGGAAGTAATTGGCAAACGAACCAGAATGATCGGACCTGTGAGCAAATTAGTACGGCCGAGTAGAGCGAATAACTTGATGGATATGGTCGATGACGAGAAACTCACAGTATTCATTTTAACAATGAAATTGTGACGTAAATTAAAGGGACCAGAAGGGGTGTTGCGTTGCGCGACTGCGTGAGATTCTGGAATTTCTGCAACGTTGGGTTGGAGACATTGATGGAAGGTGAGCCGACATGGATCAATAAGTCAGTCAACATTTGAACATTGAACCCACCAGTGGACTCCACTGATGCACGTGTGGACCTGTTGAAGGTCTGTGTGGCGGTGCACGATTTGTCTGGTGGCAGCGGCGGTGCCTGGCTGACAGTTATGCGCTATAAAGAGCCTCAATCTATGTACAACCCACTGTATGTTCTTGACTCCGAACTGTGCCACGGCGCCACGGCGCCACGGCGGGCCCTCAAATCCACGCTCGACGATTCCCCCTCCACCCACCGCCTTCCTGGATAGGATCGCGCGAGCCCCATTTGTTCAATGCGCGAACCTGTCAAGGCTCATTTCCCGACAGAAACCAACATGCGGCTGGCTAACCAGACAGACTAAGGCTCCTTGCAGAACGAATCCCGCGCGTCTTCACGTCCGACTTGTTGAGTCCCCCATCATGCTTCTTTGCCTGCAGGCCGTCATTCAGTCCGTTATCCAGTCCAGTGTGTTTCGGTCAAGCTCGTCACTGGTCAGCGTCGACGTCAAGAAGGCCTTTCTCCAACCCACGTTGTCCTGTCTCGCTGGACCTGTCTCTTGCGACCATCCACAATCACCAGTCCGCTAATTGTCTCTCGCACCAGACAACTCTTGTACCTAGCCGCCTTCGGATAGAACAAAGCCCCTTCTGTCTCATGACCGCGGCGGTCTTCAGACTCGCTAGAACAAGCATCATTCACAACTTCAGACTGATCCGAACCAGACTTGCGGGCATGAATGGAACCTACCTGGCCAAGGAGAATGGATTATTAACGGAGCTGATATCGTAGCAACATCCTTTTAAACCCGCCATTCCACTACACTCGTCATAAAAGCAACACCTCTTTCTCAACATGGGGCCTCCAGCCGGCGACGGACCGGATGGCTCGTCTATTGTATGGCCTTGCCCGTGCTCCAGCTCCCATCTATGGCACACATCACCCCCATATCTCCATACTTCCGCTAACATTGGCATCGTGGCAGAAACCCGTTTCGTCTCTCCTCGCACGCTTCGAACATCTCAACCAACCTACACCTACTGCGACACCGCATGCTACCTCCACCAGACCCGTGTCGCCCGCTCCCAAACCCGACAGGCTGAGGAGTTTTAAGTCCGTTCAAGAAACCTTTCCCCCTCAGCCCTCAGCTTTGGCTGTTCTCCCACCGAAACCCGTCAAGTCCTCTGCAAAACCAACGCCACTCTCCGCAAACGAATCATCAAGAAGTTTCCGCGATCATGAGACGCACCAAACGCCACACCTTTCTCCAAAGGCCCAGGCGAATCCAAATTGCAGACTGGCGGACTCGGTGATGCCTCCTCCACCTGCTCTCAACGTCTTACCACCGGAATCGCCACCAAAGGATTTGGCCAATGAGATATCGGACGTAGCGCCAGACCAGTCACCCTTCTTAGATCCCTCGGCTGCCGCCTCGGATGAGCTGCCAGGTGGGACTCCAATGTCGTTAAAGCCTTCAAATCGAGCCAATACCCCGAACGACTCTCTTTATACTACTCGATCACATCGAATGAGTTCATCAGGACCGCCATCTCCCCCTCCGCCTAGACGATCGGGCGAGCTGAACCGAGATTTGAAGCAGCAACCTCCCCCTCCACCATCTCCTCGCTTGGACAAATCTCGAAATGTCTTACCCACCTCCTATATGCTCTCTGATGCTTTGATAACGACCAAGGGATCTAGCCAATCGACTCTCACCAATGAGCGTTCTCCTTTTAGTAGCCCGCCGAGTAGTCCTGACAAGGAAACTATTAACGGAGTCCGACCTAAGCTTCCAGCACGACCAAGACCAGGTACAGTGGCAAGCCGCCACCAGCATCAGAATAACTCCGGCCTTTCCTCAATCGGATCTGAAACCACACCAGTACATCGCTCGGCAGTAGGCCGGAAAGCAGATCGTAACTCAAGCATCTATGGGAATTCGAAGCCATCGCTGATCGCGCAACGTACAGGTGATAGAGGCTATCACCACTCTTCTAGGGGCTCAACCAGCGACTTGTCATCATATACATATAATGTTAGCAAGGCGACCGTGGCTACGCCTCCACCGCAGCCTCCACGGCCAAGTCAACGGGACTCTTCAAAGCCCAGCACGCTATCGTCTGTAGCTTCCAGTGTACGGCCACAGAAGCAATGGAGTACTCTGCAGTACGCGCCGCCTCCCACCCGAGCTCAAGGCCCCTCGAAGGTGATTGAACGTGTTGCGGATCGAGATTCAAATACCAACATTTTGCCTCGGTCCTCGACTGGTCCCTCAACGTCAAGGAAAGGGTCTCCCGAAGGTCATGCAACATTACCTGGATCCGTCGATCTTGTGACCGCCTTTCCAGACAATGCCAATGTCAATCGGCGACCACCATATGTCAAGAAGGGATGTCGTGACTTGCAGACAAAATATGATGCGAAGCTAATCGACGTCTGTGGAGAGTTGGTGTGTACCAGCGGTCAGCTCACGAGAGTATGGGATATCGTGGATGGCGAACAGCTTATGAGTCTGTCTCATACCGAGGGAGTCAAGGCGACGTCGGTCATCTTCAAGCCCGCGGCGGATCCTGAACACGAGGGCTACTTTCTGTGGATAGGCACAAATCTCGGAGAGCTAATGGAGGTTGAAACTGCCAGTCAACGCATCACAGAGCTCAGGACAGGCGTGCATAGTAAAGCCGAGGTCACGAATATATATCGTCATTACAATGAACTGTGGTCTCTGGACGAAATGGGCACACTCAACCTTTGGCTGCCTGGTAGTGATGGCGTGCCTAGTCTCAGCAGTCAGCCTGTCATTCAAGCAAGCCGCATTCCCAGAGGACACACCTTCTCCATGGTTGTTGGTGACAAGCTCTGGCACGCGACAGGAAAACTGATACGGGTTTTTGAACCCTCAGCAGACGGGAATAGACCCTGTCAAGTGTTGGTTCGGCCATTATCAGCCGACGGATGTGGCGACGTGACCGCGGGCACGACACTCGGCTCAGCTCCTGGGCTGGTCTTTTTTGGCCACGTCGATGGGAAAGTAAGCTTATTTTCAACGTCAGACTATGCGTGCCAAAAAATCTTCAATGTTAGTTCCTGGAAGATTAATGGCATGTGCGGCGTTGGCAATGATATATGGGTTGCGTACAACACGGGCAAGATCTTTGTGTACGATACAGGCCAGGCGCCCTGGACCATCAAGAAAGAATGGCAGGCGCATGAGCAATCAGTCCTGAAGATGAAGACGGATTGTTCCAGCCCCTTTCGGATGGAAAGACTACAGGTTATTTCCCTGGGTACCGATGGCAAAATCAAAATCTGGGACGGCATGTTGCAAGACAACTGGCTGGAAGACGACCTCAAGTCCAAAGATATCGAGTACTGCCAGTTTGAGGAGATTAAAGCCATGATATTCACGTGGAACGCAGGCGCGTCAACACCCCACAGCATGCGTTACTCAGACGGCGATGCTAGCTTTTTCAAGAATCTTTTGCAGTCCAGTGACTCCCCCGATATCCTTGTGTTTGGATTCCAGGAACTTGTCGATCTAGAAGACAAGACTGCAACAGCAAAAAGACTTTTCAAGTCGAAGAAGAAGGAAGGTTCTGATCAAGAACGAATGAGCCATCAATACCGAGACTGGAGGGACTTTTTACTGAAATCTTTGGATGACTATATGCCATCAAGCGACCTGTACCACCTTCTTCAGTCAACTCCGCTTGTTGGGCTATTCACGTGTGTGTTCGTCAAGTCGAGCTTGCGGGATCGGGTGCGGAACCTGAACGCAGCAGAAGTGAAACGAGGCATGGGCGGCTTGCACGGAAACAAAGGAGCAGTGGCTATTCGGTTCAAAGTAGACGACACATCTCTCTGCTTTGTCAATTGTCATCTCGCCGCAGGACAGTCGCACGCCAACTCGCGACACAACGATATTGCGGCTATTCTTGAAGCTAGTCTTTTCCCATCCGAACATGACCCCGAAATACGTTTAGATACATTTACCGGAGGAGGCGACGGGTCAATGATTCTCGACCATGAACTTTGTATTCTGAACGGCGACCTCAACTACCGCATCGACACCATGTCGCGCGACACAGTCGTCAAAGCAGTGCAGCAGCAACAGCTTTCCAAACTTCTCGAAAGGGACCAACTTCTGGTCGCCCGACGGCGCAATCCCACATTCCGCTTGCGGGCGTTTGAAGAACTTCCTATTACATTCGCACCGACATACAAGTACGATGTAGGCACTGATACTTACGACACGAGTGAGAAGAGACGAAGCCCGGCATGGTGTGATCGTGTCCTGTTTCGCGGGCAAGGTCGAGCACGACAACTCGATTACATGAGACACGAAGTCCGGGTCAGCGATCACCGACCTGTGACGGGAAGCTTTCGCCTGTGGGTAAAGAAGGTGGACCCCAGAGGGAGATCAAAAGCGTGGATGGAGAGCCAGCAGCGGTTCGAGACTACTCAATCACAAGTCTTAGCCAATGCAAAGTAAGTCCACTCTGAAGAGACCCTACCAAACATTGGTTGACCTCCTTTTGACGAATCAATGTTGCTAACGAAACGTTTTTCTTCTTCTTCTTTTTTTTTCGCACTTAGACTGGCCTATCTCATGGACATGTGTGGATTCGATAAAGCCACAAGTCAGACACTGATTAAAGAGCGGACATATCATAGAGTCCATCATCGGAGGGACGCCAGCAGAGACTACGGCGGGCAATAAGAGGGGAGGGTAAACCATGTTTTTAAGTTTTTGGGAGCGGGGTTTTTGTTTTCGATGCGTGATCAGGAATAATGTCTCATTATGGCGACACAGCGACGAGGATGCAGTGATCAATGGCTGTGCATACATTTTGTTCGCCGGCGGTTGCCCGATCATTGCGTCCTCTTTTTTTTCCCGTCGTCTTTCTCATTTTGTTTCCAGTCAGTATACGGCGGCGCAGTAGGTAGATGAGTGCTGGGTAGGGTAGTTGGCACGGGAAGAAATGGGCGGGTACGGTAGACGGGGTTTGAGTTGATGGCGTTTTTGACGGGTGCCTCCCCCTCCTTTGCAACTGCACACATGACGAAATGAATAATGCTGCTTAGGCGCATGTATATACATATGTATGTATGTATGTACACATTTTACACGATATATGCATGCATGTATGTACTTATAGGCGGACAACGTCCCTTTTCGAACCTGCACGACTCAGCAACTTGGATTTTATCGACGATTGTCAGGTGACCGACGCCTGCCGTGCGCCGTTCCGGTCGGACGGTCCCGTTGACTGCAAACGGCAAACGAGTTCGCTGTTAGACGATGATTGGTGCGACGCGGATGGGCCGATTTGATAGTCCCGAACTTTCAATACTCAGACTAGACGATGTTTATGGCGCGGCCTCTTGGCATCATGTGAAAGGCGGCGCACGTGAGTAGACTTGCATCGCGGGCCCATGGTGTATATATGTCGAATATGCACGACGAGTCATCCACGCCAATGTATCTTGTCCCTGTCCCCGAATTCTATTGTTTCGCGAAGAAAGAAAGGGAAAAGAAGCATTCAACACGCGAGAATCTGTCCTTTTTGGTGCGAAGAAACGGAGAGGAAAAGAGGGAAGAAAGGAAGGGAAGAAAGATAGATGGAAAGAAAGAAAGAAAGAAAAAAAGAAAAGGAATAAAGGGTAGAAAAAAAGAAAGAAAAAAGAAATGCCCTTCCGGGACTGGCTGAAAAAGCCTGCCTCTGCGCCGGCGGCGGCAGGCATCGACACTTCTGGCTGGGACGAGTACCCCGTTCATCTCATGGACGGCAGCAAACTAAACCACAAGGTTCTCGGATGGACGATGCGGTTCAACGATGTGCTGGATGCGGATATGCTTCATTCTGCGCTCACGCGGTTGTTGGGGGTGGGAGAATGGAGGAAATTGGGCGGACGGCTAAGGCGGGATGTAAGTTTTGTTGATTTATTCCTTGGTATACTCGTGTATTATCCATCTATTCATTTCTGTCTTGTCTATGCATGTCTGTCTGGCCCGTTCGATTCACTCCCGTCCCCTCCCTCCCTTTTTCTTTTTTTTCCTGTAGGCCTGTTTTTTTCTAGAATGCAAAAACTGCATCTTGGGGGGGCCAATTTCTAATAACCATTAGGCGCAAAAAAAAGAAAAGTTCAAAATCATCGCGCCCAAGGAATTCTCCATCTCGATTCCTGCCGTCGAGTACCAACATACCATCTTCCCGCAGACCATCTCATCGCATGCCATCGGCGCGCAGTTCATCCACCCGACCGAGGAGCCGACAGTTCAGCCTCTTGACAAGCAGCTCAGCGAGTTCATGGCCCCGGACGGGTATCCAGATACGGTAGACGGTCTCGCGCAGTCCAACAAGTCGCAGCTGGCCCTGACCATAACGTCCTTTGACGACGCCACGCTTGTTTCGCTCGCGATGCCTCACTCGCTGCTTGATGCGAGCGGCGTCGTGGCCCTCGTGCAGAATTGGTCTCTCGTGCTGGCAGGTCGGATGAGCGACGTGGTGCCGCTGCTGAACACGCAGCATGATATCCTTGAGGAAGTGACACGGGACAATAATGCTGTTGAGCCGCAGGAATGCCGTATGGAGAAGATGCGGCTAACTGGGTTTGCTTATCTTAAGCTTATGGGGCGGCATATGGCGGAGGCGGCGCAGCGGAAGAGGCGTCTCCAGGCGCTTTATATTCCTCGGAACACGTACGAGAAGTTGCTGGTCAGACTGGGTCAGAACAACGACGACGACGACGGCAAAGAGCCCGTTCAAGGAGAAAAGCGTATCAGCAATGTCCAACTCCTGACTGCATGGCTCGTGGGCAAAATCGCCGCGCAGGAATCCGCCCCTCGGCCCCTCGCGCTCATCACGCTCTACGATCTCCGCTTCTACATCCAGAAGCTCAAGGACATGCAAACGCAAAAGGGGGCCGGTCTCATCTCCCAGATCCTCATGTCCTCGTACTGCGCTACCTTTTCTGCCGACGCGTTGCGAAACAATCAAGACGGCGGCGGCAGCAGCAGCAGCAGCAGCATCATCCCCGCCACCACCGTGGCTGACCTCGCAAGGAGCTACCAAGAGCAAACAGCCGCGCTCACGAACGAGGACGAAGCCATCGCGCACTTGAAAATCATGAGAAGAGACCTGTGTGGCGAGAAACCCGGGTTTGCGCTCTACGGGACGTCAGACTCGTTGGTTGTGTTTTGTCATCCGCTTGCGGGGCTGGACTTGGTGAGGATGGCAGATTTTGCGGCTGCGGTGGTGACGAAGAAATCCGGAGAGCTCAATGGAGATGGAGATGGAGAGAAGGGAGAGAGAAAGGGAAAGCTAGAGGGCGAGGGCGAGGGCGAGGGCAAGGGCGGAGTCACAACGCCTGCTGGGCGCATCGTGAGCAGTTTCTTCAATGCGGTGAATTGGACGGATGCGGGAGTTGACGCGGTTTCGTTGCTAGGGGAGGATCACGGCGGAGGGTGTTGGGTCATGGCCAAGCTGTCGTCTGGATCGTGGGACAGCGTACTTGGGGAGCTCGGGGATCTGTGAGGTTGTCGTCGTCGTCGTCGTTGTCGTCGTCGTCACGTGTCACGTGTCACGTGTCACGTGTGGTGCGAAGCAAGGTGGCTGGGACGCAAGCTCAGCCGGCCATGTTGTCTTCCAAGACGCAGAAGAAAGAGGACAGGAAAGCAGCCAGCCAGCCGTAGACCTTATTAGTGTTCCACCAAGTAGACCACAACAAGGCGGAAAAGTACTTCTAAGCTGTATCTTCCACTGCGACCGACAGCTTGGGGGCGACGAGGCTGCTGCCTGTCGATGCCGGGCTTCGGAACGGCCGCACTGCAGTGGGCGCGCGCTGGGCACTGACGGCAAGCGCGTCCTTGTTGGCCACTTGACTAGCGGGCTGGCTGGCGGGCTGGCGGGCTGCGAGGCAGCCGGCGGGACAGACGGAAAACCGACATGACGCAGGACGGGGCTCGTTGACCCCGAGACCCGCCCCACCCGCCCCATTCTTCGGTGTCCCGCCAGCCTGACAGCCCTGCTCCACTCGTGTCTCCTATTCCATCCAGCCACCCCTGAAACGGCCGACGACAAACTCTCATCGCTGCGACCTCGCTCCTCGGCAGTATAAACCTGAAGTATTGCTGTATACGCATTGCATAGTAGTCATCCTCATCATTACCTAGTTGTCTTTGCCATTCCTCGGAATTTTCTGCACCTCCTATCCTCGCCAGAAGAGACAAGCCCTCATCTTCTATCTGCCACGACGTTGCTCACCTTGCAGAAAAGAGATTAAAAAAAAAAAAGGAAATAAAGAATTCTCCTCAAAAACATCCCATTTTATGACCGGCGCTTTGAATTGACACCACCCTCTTCTTACGTCATTCGCATCCGAGCTGGGAAGTCGCCCACAGGAGTAACAATGGCAGATACGCAAATATCTCCGCCTCGCAAGACACCTTTCGAGGCTCCAAGTCCATCAAGCGTACCGGAGCCGCGTCCGGAACTCACGCCGGACCAGGAAACCAAGTACAAGTCGCTATTGGAGAAAGCACAACTTTTCACCAACATCACCTGCCCGACCCCGGAGCACAAGGAAAAGTCGGGTCCCATAACGGACCCAGAACGAGCCTGGCTCACTCGCGAATGTATTCTTCGCTATCTCCGCGCCACAAACTGGACCGTCAAGGAGTCGGAGCAGCGCCTCCTGGATACCTTGGCCTGGCGTCGTGAATACGGCATTGATGACTTCACGCCCGAGTACATCTCGCCCGAGCAGGAGACTGGCAAGCAGATCATCGTCGGCTTCGACAAGCAAGGCCGTCCGTGCCAGTATCTGAACCCCGGCCGGCAGAACACAGAGACGAGTCCTCGACAGGTCCATCATTTGGTTTACATGGTGGAACGGGTGACGGACATGATGCCTCCAGGCGTGGAGAAGTTGAATCTCATGATTAATTTCAAGCCCAGCAAACACAGGCAAAACACCAGTGTACCCCTGTCAATAGCGAGAGAGGTGTTGCATATCTTGCAGAGCCATTACCCCGAAAGATTGGGCAAGGCTCTTATTATCAACGGTATGTCTTTGTGTATTTGGATTTTTGAAGACCTCTTTTATCCCCCCCTCCTTTTTTTTGGTTTTTCACAAGAAGAAACAAAAATTAGTAAGGGACAACTTCCGTCGGGGGTTTTCTTTCTCTTTTCCTCTCTTTATTTTTTGTTTTTTCCATTCTTCATTTTCTGTACCGCCTCGCAAGCATTCTCAATGATTGTTGTTCTCCATTTGTCCTCTTTGTCGGTGTGCCAAAATACTAACAAGAGTAAAAAAAAACACTGTCCAGTCCCCTGGATTGTATGGGGCTTCTTCAAGATCATCAAGCCACTCATGCACCCCGTTACTCGCGAAAAACTCAAGTTCAATGAGGATATGAAGCAATTTGTTCCCGCCGAGCAGCTCTGGAGCGCCGACTGGAACGGCGACATGGACTTTGACTATGACCATTCGGTATACTGGCCTGCCTTGAACGAAATGTGTCGGCTGAAGCGGGAGCGGCGTATGGCCAGATGGACGGCCGCGGGAGGCCATATTGGCGAGTCTGAGGATTACTTGTTTGGGTCCACGGATGTGAGCGTGAATGGTTTCGTGTTTTCGTCTGCCCTCGCCCCCTCTTCCGATGCTCCCGATGCCAAGGTAGCTGTTGAGGATGATGTCGCTGCGGTGGAAGTTGTTCAAGAAAAGTTGGCCGAAGCCACGTTGGAGAGTCAGCCCGTCGAAGCGAAAGCCGCATAATAAACTTGTTTATATTTTCTGGTCAGTCTTCGCATCCGTTCCCCTGTATGTCCTCCTCGATTGTTCATTCTTCCTCCTGCATTGTATAATATCATTATATTAGAAGCGCTCGTGTACTGTCTGAGCCTATCTCGAAATGAATAGAGCAGATATATGTAGCAATACATGTGCCATGATCCAACGATTGCTTCTACGCTTGATCCGCATCGGGGGGTCTGTGTCCGTGTGAACACAATGCCGGTGCACTTGGTGAGCGATGTTGTGTATATATTCTGTTCGCCGATCGACAGGGTTTATGTAAGGACCAGAATTTACGGATACTTATTAGCGGCATGGAAGTGGGTGTTTCGCCCACGGGGCGGTCTACGAAATGAGGAACAAAACCATTAATGTCATGGTCGTCAGACTCAATAGAGGCTAGCGAATCGTCCGGACGAGTCTATCTTGTTTAAACTGCCTGTGTGTGCATGGCACCTGTTTTCCGCGTAAACACTACTGCTTTTCCCTTCATGTCTTGGCCTCTCTGACGAATTCGAGCCCGAGTTACCAGAACGGATGAATTGCAAATACCCAGCACGCGCCGGCAATCATCAACGCCCTTCACTGCTCTCCTCAACGGTTCCGTTTCGCTTCACCTCTCGTCTGGCTTTGTCTGAAAAAGAGAGTCCAGCTCTCCTGTCCACACCTCGACCGCATCGGACGGGGCTGACAACGACGCAGGCCGCATCACCACGAATACTGACGATAAAGACGGCGCCGGTGGCCGTGAATATGTCAATTATTCCAGACACACGACTCGAGGAGTTCGTGTACGCCTTTGGAGCTTGAATCGGAACATGAGGCAGGGAAAAAAAAAAGAGACAGAGAGCGAGAGACAATATAAAGAGCATTTTTCTTTGCTGACGATGCAATTATTAGAAGTTTCATTTTATACCAGCAGTCGCAAAGTATTTTCACCACAATGGGATTCGCTTCTAGATGAACGCTCCGCGCAAGGTGATAATGGTCCGATGGCTCGATCTCGGGAGCAAGTCGATGTATGTTGTTACGGATAGCATAGAGGCAAGTATTGCTGACTTGTTCTAAAACTTGCGTGACCAGTTCGAATCAAGGACCCGTTTTGCTGTCACTTGGTTGTTTCGCCAGAGCCCACCAACGCCATATTAGATGAGATGTAAGCTGATTGAAACGAGAATACCAAGAACCTTGCTTCCATGTCTAGGCCTCAGTCCAAGGATAGCAGAAATGGATCCGGATCGTGGCAGTTTGTAGCTCATCACCACATAAGATATACATGGACGATCTGGTTGCGGCAGTCGAGAGCAGACGGGGGTAGCGGATGCGTAGACATATCTACAGCATGAGGCATCCTGGATAGATAGACTGAATGAACGGCATGTTTCTGACGATGCATCGGGACTGCGATATGTGCGCCGAACCGGCGCCACCTGGATTTCTGGTGACAGCTCCACAAGAGACGCGTGACAATTTTTAACAATAATAAGTATTAGTATATCTTGTAATATATATATATATATATATATATAAAACATGAAAGTATTACACAGCCTGTTACGGAACTCTCACAGACGGCCTAGCTGTCACCAGAATTCGATGTACCTTCGTACCTACTGCAGGAGCGATTTGCCCCACCGCCCATCAACGCCACCGTGCTCACTGCTCAGCTTCAATTGTGCACGTCGGCAGCACACGATTGACTTCACATACTCCAAACCCCTTCTCCCATACGTTTGCGCCCCGCGCCTCGCCCCGAACAAGCCGCGACATCATCACAAAGACGACGCTCCACGACTTCCGGCCATGCCCGGCCACGTCGTCCAAGCATCACCAACGTCGCCCACCTGCGATCAAATCCCCCGTCATCCGCGCCAATGTCCAACCTACCACCACCACCAGCCTCGTCGGCCCAAGGGTCCAAAGAACTGGGCCTGCGCGTGCCCAGCAACGGAAAGACCATCTACCACCGATCGCTGAACCGGACCAAGACGGCCGAGCTCAGTCAAGCTAGTTTTGCGTATTTGTTCGGCGAAATGGTCACGTATGCGCAGCGAAGAGTCAAGGGAATCCAAGAGCTAGAACAGCGGTACGCAGCCCCGTGATTCTCCTTCCCCTTCTCTTGGTGTCTCTTTGATTTTTCCGCTCTTGCCAGCATCGCAAGCCTGCATCAAAGCTCCATCACGTCAAACTTGTCTCCTCTCCTTTTCCTATTTCAAACTCATAGTCAAGATGCGCAAATGCCCCCCCCCCCCCCGTCGCTTCTCACAAACAAAAGGCTCCCCTCTCGACCTCTCGACAACAAAACTTTCTGACCACACAAAATATGCTCACGCGCCCGCACAGCCTCAACACACAAGGCCACCCCATCGGCCTCAAACTCCTCGACCTCCTCCTCTACCGCGAACAGCCCCGCACGCAGCTCCGCCCCCTCACCATCATCGACCTCCTACACTTCATCAAGCAGAACATCTGGCAACACCTCTTTGGCCGACAGGCCGACCGGCTCGAGAAGAGCAACAACCCCGACACGCCCGACGAGTACATGATTATCGACAACGAGCCCCTCGTGAACCAGTACATCAGCGTACCGCGCGAGATGAGCCAGCTCAACTGCGCGGCCTTTGTGGCCGGCGTGGTGGAGGGTGTGTGCGATGGCGCGGATTTCCCGGCAAAGGTGACTGCGCATACTGTCGGCGAGGGCGACATGTGGCCGGGCAAGACTGTGTTTCTGGTCAAGTTTCAGACCGAGGTAGTTGAGCGGGAGGGATTCTTGGGCAAGATGTGACGGAGGTGCAATTCTCGTCCTTGTTGCATTCCTTCTGTTTTTTTCTTTTTCTTTTTTGAAAGTCGGCCAGGTATGGAAAGGAAGAGGCGTTTTGGGTTGCAAATTAGGCATAGTATAATCTTGGGCTTGGGAAATATACAGACAGACACACACGTAGACAACGTACATATGGGACGCGGAATTTCATGCGTTGAATACCATGCGTAACAAAAGTATTATGAATAAAAAAAAACATTCCCTAACGGTCATCATGTCTCGTTTTCTTTTTCAACAAGCCGTCTCTCAAGTCCACGCCAATGCCCGTCCATGCACCCCAGCTCCGTGCTCCATGCCCTCAAAATGACTTGTCCATCACCCGACTCCGTCCCCCTCTGAAAATAAGTACAGAACCACCCGCCATCCCCAATCGCCGAGAAACAAGATCCCCCATCATCTACCTCGGCAAACCCGTTCGCCTCCCCTCCCCCCCCGGGCCCCTCCTCATCAAGTCCCCCAAGCCCAGATCCTTCCAGGCCGGCTCCCTCACCTTTTGCGTCGCCCGCTGGATCCCAAACGCGGCGTGCTGGTCGGGCACCACATCGTCTTCGTCCTCGGGGTTCACGGGCTGGTGCTGCGGCGCCACGTAGATTTCGTCCGACGGGAGCTTGTCCTTGCAGAAGTCTTCGAAGAGGTCTGCGTCTGAGGCGCGGTGCATGTGGATTTGGGTGAATGATGAGTCTTTGTTCTGATTTTTGGGTTGTTAGTTTTTGTTTTATTTTTATTTATTTATTTTTTGTTTTGTTTTGTTTTCCTTATATCAATCGAGTCATATATAAGGAGTTCCTTTGTTATATTTATATTTCTTTTTTTCTTTCTTCATCCAAGTACCTGTCTCAAAACGTGGTGAGGAGGAAAGATAAA
This sequence comes from Claviceps maximensis, assembly GCA_018360255.1. Taxonomy (NCBI): domain Eukaryota; kingdom Fungi; phylum Ascomycota; class Sordariomycetes; order Hypocreales; family Clavicipitaceae; genus Claviceps; species Claviceps maximensis. Next base: position 41,923 of record SRPZ01000069.1, read on the forward strand.
AGAAAGAGACACAAAGACACAAAGTACATCATCACATTGTGCTTAAAAGAGAAAAGTTCGCGTCAAGTACCATTTTAGATGCGCTTATCTTGTCAAAGCCGAGGGGACTCCTGGTTGCGAACTGCCGAGGATGGTGGTTTGGAGGTCGTGGTTGACCCCACGCTTGGATTCTGAGCTGTGTGGGGAGAAAGTCGTCCCAAGGTGGGTCTAGTGGTGTCACTGGGCAAACCCTAGGCGCGGGGGGGGGGGGGGGGGGGGGGGGCGCTGCATGTCATCCATTGTTCCAATCGTGTACTGTTTGTTTAAAAATGTATAAAAAACGACAGAAGGAAGGATAGAGGAATCCAAGATAGTACTAATAATAACGAATAATAATGATAATAATAATGAATAATAATGATAATAATAATGATAATAATAATAATAAATAACGATAGGAATAATAAAATAATAATAATAAACAACGATAGGAATAATAAAATAATAATAATAAACAACGATAGGAATAATACGCCGCTCCCGTCCAATCGTCCACCTCACAGTCCCCGTCAAATTTGTGCTTGACTCGAGGATTCCTTTTCGACGCGCCAAAACTTCCATCCCTCTCGCTCGCCGCCATCGCCACAGACGCCGACAAGCTTCTCCACACCCTCGGTTCCCTCTGCGTTGAGGAACATGTCAACATCAATTTCCATGCCGCCCTTGTCGTCCTCATCCATTTGATTCTTTAACACTGCTGGCCACAGTACGCCAACGCCATCTCCACCTAGCTTCACCTTGTAGCTCCCGTAGTTTTCCTTCACCAATCGCTCCTCCACCTCACTTGTTTTTGTCTGGGGTACACCTGGTCGCAAGAGGGTGATGGAGCAGCCACCACCGCCGGAGCCCGTGAGTTTCGTCCATCCGACTCCCTCATGGTCTACTAGCTCCCGCACCCTTTCCAATCGTGGATGTGATACGCCGAGCGACACCAACAATCCATGGTTGACGTTCATCAGTTCGCCAAGCTTCCGTAAGCTCTCTTCGTCTTGCTCGTCAAACTCGTCGTGTGTGAGCAGTTCCGCAGCGGAATTCGTAGCCTTGTCCATGGCGTCGAGAAGACACTCCAGCAGTATAGGGTGCGTTGCCTTCAGCTTGGCGACCTTGGCGAGCTCGTGGGCCGTCGACTTGACTTGCCTCGTGTCCACTATAAGCAGCGGAAGCAGGGGGAAGTCCCATAGCGGGCGCACGACTGGCGGTTGATCATGTTTTCTTCTCTGGAACATGACGGCTTTCCCTTGCGTAGCGACGGTGTTGTCGACCCCGGAGGGATTGCCATGAATACACATTTCATAGACAAAGGCCCATCGATTAATGCGTTCGATCTGAACTCTAGCCTCGTCCGCTGGTTGATCGGGATGTGGCCCCGACAGCGTCCGCAGCTGGAGGAGGAGAGCCGCCGCCACGCAGACGGCAATGGACGCACTGCTACCCAGACCGGCGCCGATAGGAATTGTTGATCGTAATGTGTACAAACACCCCGGGAAGGCTGGTGAGCCCAGAGAGAGGAAGAGATAAAGAAATGCGCGTGAAGAGCTTTTATGAATACTGCGGGCGGGATCGGGACTGTCTGGGGACAGGTTCTCTACGTGAGGTTCAAGGGCAGCGAGTAGCTCCGGATCGAGTTCGGTGACGAGGGAATAGTACGACTTTTTTTTGGAAGGCTGCTGGAAGACACTCCACGGGAGTTGGTCGATATTCCACGTGTGTACAAAATCAATATCCGGGAATCGTAAGGTGAGGGTCCGTTTTGACTTGGAAAGCGTGGTGACGTGAAGGTATGATCGCAATGAAATCGCAGCGGCAATGGCGACCTAGAAAGAAAGGGCAAGGGTAGCCGTCATAAGTATACTGTTGTAGGAACGGTCAGAGGCCCGATTAGATGTCCGATTTGGGCAAACTAATAGACCAAAATAAAGACTGAGAAAGAAAGAAAGAAAGGAGGAAAGAAGGGGGGGGGAGGCTGTATGCGACAGAAACGTACTTTTCCATGGACAACAGAGTGCTCGCCAAACACAATGACCTTGCCCGGCGCAGAGACCATGAAAGCCGGCGCCAGGGGACTGGATTGCTTGCGACCGACCATGCCATGGTGAAGCCAGTCTTCATCGCCGCCTGCAACGGCAACGCTGGAGCCACTGGGCGTGTCGTCGACCACCATGTTGAGATTTGAGATACAGAGCAAGTGCACGTCTGTCGTAAGGAGTGTCACCGGTCAAGCAGGCAGGCAGGCAGACCACAGACGAGGAGCAGCAGCCCGAAGGAGTTGTTGAGCGTGGGGGTATATGCGATACACAGCAGCGGATAGGTTGAGGAGACGGGAGAGAGGGTTGTAACGATCAAGCGGCGGCGTTGCGGAGCGTTGGACCTCTTTGAATCAAAATCGACGAGGGTGTCCAGCACTCCACGAGTCGGGAGAGTCGGGAGTCGGAGTTGGGAGGAATGCAGGTGCGACTGCAAGCAGGCAACTGCGAGGGCAGTGGTTGAAGGCGAGAATCACACGTCGCATAAGCCGCCGTGCCGTGTCGGGTGCCGCCGTGCCGTACAGGGGGCGGGGGGGCTGCCATCTGCCTGCGCACCAGTCCCTGCGCATCAGTCGCCGCGAAGGGGGGGGGGGTCCGTCACCTGTGCTGTCACCTGTGCCTGCGAGGGGCGCGTCCAGGACCTCCTCACCTGCGAGTGGTCTGTGCTGTGGGCCGCTGCACCATCGGCCATCTGTGCATCTGGTCGGGATCTGGTGATACCTTTACTGCGGGTGCATGTGACTTTCCCCTGTGCAGAAAATAAGTTCCCTCCACCGCTACTTAGATCGAGCAAGGTCTACCCAGCCACACCCCCTTTTATCCGCGCGTGCATTTACATTGGTGTCTTCCTATTTTCCTTCCATCGTAAGCAGCAAGTGTCACGGTCTTATTCAGCAACGAACGATAGTTACAGGACTCTACATTGTAATGGAAAGCACTGCATAAACATATCGAGTATTGTCTGGGGGAAAATAAAAATAAACAAATGTTTATCTCGTTTTCTTGACACGGCATCATGAGCTGTTAAATAGTCGTCTGCCTTTTCTTTCCTTTTCTTTCATTTGTTTATTTTTGCGTGACTTTTCTGTTTCGAAACTGGAATAGCGCTGGTGGTGAATTTTAACTTGTCCAGCGTCGCATTTTCTCACCCCATCTGCTATACACCTAATTGTCCAGAAAGACATCCGTCTCTATAAATGGAGCTCTCTCCTTGGCATATCCCCAAAACAACAGCTCTTCAAACGACCCGTGCGCTCAGATCAATGGGATAAAGGGCCGTCGGGAGAGGCTCATATCGCCTGAAATATCGTTCAGAGGCTGTGTTTCATACACTATGTAGAGTCCATGCAGAAAACTCCTCCCCCCCTCTTCACTTCCCGCCTGTTTTGCCAGTGGGGATGTAGAACAGGACAACCCTCTTACCCTTGGCGCCAGCCTCATCCGGTGCCCAATCATCCAAGCCTTTGTCTACTCGGTAGAATCCCCTTCTCTCAAGCTGAATGATGTCGTCCTTTTTCAGCTTGCCAACACCGCCATCACAGACCGCATCCACGAGGCTACATGTGTTGGGATTCAAGAAGTCCTCCACATTATCGTCTTCTTCTAGTTTGTCCTTGGTAATCAGGTAGTCAAAATCCCAGAGCTCGGCCGGCACAGGCTCCAGGCCTGCGGCAGATAGCCAGGTGATCTTCTTGTCAGTTGACTTAAAGTCACCCTTGAGGTTGAGTTCCAGCGTCATGGTCTTGATGGGGTCTTCGGAAGGAAGCTCACGAACAAAAGCATTGCCCCAGCCCATGAGGGTAATCTCTTCGTTGAGGGCAAAGCTCTTGGCGTCTTCCTGGTCAATCAGGATGTCGGGAGAGTAGACGACGTCCTTCATACCAACGTCCGGGTTCTTGGGGTGTTTGGGCCGCTGCTCCGTAACCACGCCTGATGGTGCCTCGGCACCAGTAAGCTTGACCTTGACCATATTGTCGCTCAACAAAGCCGTGTGGCGGGCAACCACAGGGTCAATTTCCTTCTTGTTGGCGGCCCAGAAGCTGGTCCAGTCCATGGTAACGACATTACGGCTGGGACCCTGGCGGATGATGAAATCTCGCAGCGCCGCAACGGTCATGCCACGGCGTCGAACGCCGCGGACAGTGGGCATTCTCGGGTCGTCCCAGCCCCATACCTTGCCCGCATCCACGACTTTGGCCAGTTTGCGCTTGGACAAGAAGGTCTTGATAAAGTTCATTCTAGAGAAATCCCACATATGCACCTGACGAAGGCTTAGAGTATCAAGAAACCACTGGTACTGGGGATTGCGGTCCGTGTACTCGGTCGAACGCAGAGCATGCGTGACACCCTCGTAGCTATCAACAACAGGACAGGCAAAGTCGTACATGGGATACATGTTCCATTTGCGTCCAGTTCGGTGGTGAGAGTTCTCAACGTTGCATCGGTAGATGACGGGATCTCTCATGGCCTTGTTGGGGTCATCGGCAGAAATCTTGGCTCGGATGCAGTGAGACCGCCCCTCGTCAGAGGCCTTCTTCATCTCCTCAAAGATGCGCAAGGTTTCCTCAACGGATCGGTCGCGGTGCTTGGATGGAATACCATCCATTCGCTGGGCACGCATGGTCTCCTGGTCGGTATCATCTGCGTAAGCCTTGCCCATGGAGATGAGCTTTTTGCACATGTCGTAAAGGTAGTCGAAGTAGTCCGAGGTATAAGTAAGTGCATCTGGCTTAATGCCCATGAGAGCAAGATCCTCGACAATGGCGTCCTGAAATTCCTCGCTTTCTTTGGCCGGGTTCGTATCGTCTAGTCGAAGTCGCATCTGACCTTTATAGGCGACATGGCCAAAGTAGTCGCTGAGAAGAGCGGCTTTGGCGTGACCAATGTGCAGGTAGCCTCTGCGAAAGGATTAGCAATTTTGTTGAGACCACTATTCGTACATTACTGCATGGTGCAGGTAACAACTCACGAGGGCTCAGGCAAGAATCGAGTCACAACACCCTTCTCGGTATCTTGAAGAGCGAGGTTGTAGTTGGCGCCGCCCTTGTTGGCGATCGTTTTGCCCTTGCTGGCTTCCTCCTGAAGCTCAGGATGCGTCTGTTCGAGAAATGTGAACCATCTTGTCAGGTTGGGCAGGCCATTCCGTCTGATGGATCCGATAGCTACTTTGTTGCTACGCAGTGTCTGCCAGATTTTCTTTTCAAGGTCTCCTAAAGTGTACCCTTGCAGGTAAGTTCTCAGCGTCAGGTGCTTGTCCAGATCGCGGAGCCGTGGCTCGATGGTGCGGAAGTCTCCGGAGAGATTGTCGGCGAGCACAGTGAGCTCCTCGTTCTTCATTTTGAAAAACTGACTGTTTGTTTCTTTCGGAAGTAAGTCAATCGAATGGAACCAAGCCTAGAAAACGAACGGTTGAAATACACAGCAGTTCGTTTGCTTGTGAGTCAGTCGCCGTTTTTTTAACTTGGGCCAACTGGTACCTGGTGGAGTAGACAATGGCGGGGTTCGTACCTTATCGATAATAGCAATCATCCCCGAAACAAAGGAAACTTTTATATGGCACCCCTCTTTTGACAATTCGGCACCCCTATTGTAGCATAGCTGTGGTGGAAAGACAGGCGATATCGGCTTATTTCCTAGTAAAACCTCTTTTTTACTACTCTTTTTACTACTATATTTTTCTACTAGCCTTACTGGCCTTTTTGCCAGCCTTTTCACTGGCCTTTTCGCTGCATTTTTCGCTGCCTTCTTTATGGCGTTTTTTGCTGCGTTTTTAGGACCGATACCGGTCATGTCACCTGTCTAGCCACAACAGGGGTGCCGAATTATCAAAAGAGGGGTGCCATATAAAAGTTCCCCGAATAAATCACCTAGGACCCGATGTTTGGATGCCTGATTCACGAGGCAGCGACAAGTCTGGGAGGAGCACTGTGACCCAGTCCAGGTCGAAGCGTTTTGACGCATTCTACCGACCTAGTTGGCAGTCTCATGCTACAAAAGTTTCCGGAGAGCATCTCAAGCTCATCAGCAACAATGACAGCAATGGAGCGGTGCTTGGCCTCCATGGCCAGGCTGAGTATCACACAGGCCTCTCGGCCGTCGCTCGTATCCATACCGCGTTTCCTTGCACCAGCGATCGTGCAGCAATCTCGTCAAGCCTCTGTTGTGCGGATTAAGAAAGCCAAGCCGAAGCGCGCAATCTCCAAGGACTTCAGGCGCCACAACCTCGAAAAAAGACAATTTCCTCGGTTTTCACTTTGCGAAGCTATGCGGTACGCAAATTTGGACCCCGACAAGAATTCACAAAATCAAAAAGCTCTCTCGTAGGATAATACACTAATAACTGAGCCTTCTAGTGTCTTGCGAGCCGTCGAAGTTGGTCGACCACCTGCGTCCGTCAAGTACGAAGTTCACATCAACCTCAAGACTGCGCGAAACGGACCCGTCATCAAGAATAGCATTCGACTTCCCCATCCAGTGCAAAGCGATTGGCAGATTGCTGTAATTTGCCCAGAAGGCAGTGACATTGCGACTGCGGCGACTGCTGCCGGCGCCGTCGCTGTCGGCGAAGAGACTCTGTTCGAAGCCATCCGGAACGAGAAGATAGACTTTGATCGCCTCATCTGCCACGAGTCGAGTGAAAAGGCTCTCAACAAGGCGGGCTTGGGCAGGATCTTAGGACCCAAGGGCCTGATGCCCAGCAAAAGAATGAAGACTATCGTCAGTGATGTGACCAAATCCATCCGCGACTCAGCTGGTGCTGCTGACTACCGAGAAAGGCACGGTGTCATCCGTATGGGCATCGGTCAGCTCGGGTTTACTCCTGACCAACTTAAGTCGAATATTTCATTCCTCGTGAAAAAGATCAAATTCGAATGTGCTGAGATTTCGGAGGAGGTGCCAAAGGAGGTCCACGAGGTGATCTTAAGCACTACCCACGGGCCCGCTCTTAGTCTGAATGCGAAGTTCCATGATGCTGAAGGTGGGACGACACCCGAGGCAATAAGCGGTGTCATGTAAGAGTCTGGACTGTAGGGAAGTTGGGTGTGTAGTGTACAGTAGCCATCCTGTGACGTATAAACTGTGTTGGTCACAATATGGAATCCCAGGAGGAAAAGGGTCTGCAGCTTAGCATTGTTATCAGATGAGGCATAATTCGATTCTAATCTCTATGTCTCAATTCAAGTCATCTCTCAGCCGCCCTTGAGAGACCTCACGGCTTCACTCTGCGCTTCGAGTAGGCGATATACAGCCAAAAATTTCAAGATCCTGTTGTGTCCCTTGACACCGGCGCTTCGTGCTTCCCTGAGGGCATTGCCCAAGTCTAGAAGTAAGGTGTTTCGGCACCTCGCCAAGCGTTCGTCCAGTTTGATAACAAACGGGTGGTCCTGATCAAGAGATTCTTTCAGTAGTATGGCCTCGCCGCATTGCGTCGCCGAACGGAACAGCCTTGAAGGTGAGGTTTCCAACAGACCAGCTGCCGAATCACTCTCGTCCTCGTCGCTACTATCTGAATCCCAATCTCCTGTGCCGCCGCCAGGCAGACTTTCCAGAGAAAGTCTCTTCTCCAGCATTTTCAATCTGTCGTCAAGCTCCAGCATCTTTCGCCCTTGCTCAATATGTCCTCTCACAAGTCGTAGTTCATTGTTGAGATGTCTGGCCTCGTCCCTCTTGCCGGCAACCTTTGCCTTGACTTCCTCCACGGCGCGACGGAACCCCAGCAGTGCAACTTTGACGTCTCCCACTTTTTCATCTCCTCCTTTGAGCTCTGAGCCCAGCGATAAGAACGCTGTGTAGTTTGAGTTGACAAGCTCGAGAAGCTCCGAGCTAATAATAGCACTTCGGTCGCGGAGATCGGACCGTAGGTCTTCGAGGGTCTGGTGACGGTGAGGCAGGGCCGATAGATACGCAGCCGGGTCGAAGTTGGCGACTACAAAATCCGATCGAGGCAGAGCGGCTGGGAAGGGCAAAGGGGCGTCGTCGTCGTCGTCGTCGGGACTATCTGAAGAGTCGGAGGGAAAGTTGTAGGAAGTTGATGAGGACAAGACGGGGCGTTGCTGGGTTGCAGTGATCGCCAGATGTGCCATTGTACATGTATCGCCCACTCAGAGGGCCTTGGTCCTGGTGGCGAGGCAAAAGCTTTCCTCAAAATCATCTAATGCACATGGAATTTTAGGCGCGTTCGAATATCATAGGTCTGGTAGCAGCAAAGGTGGAAATGGGGCTACGTGGTGCGTGACAAAGCTGCAATGGTCCACTCCACGTGGCGTACCCTGCACTTTCGTCGCGCGCCCTCAGAATCGCATAACCCCGCTATTTGCATTACCTCAAGAAGCCAAAAAGAAAAAAGTATGTCCTGCGAGTTCCAAACCACTAGAGTTTGAACCAGATTACATGTTCAATAGACTTTCAACGCGGATTATTCGCGGCGAGTTTCATCGTAGCTAGTGCGGCCTCGAGAGACAGAGCTAAACCATGGTAGGCTGCTATTCTCACTTTTTAGCATGCTGGCGTGCTTTCGGATCCTGCGAGATCTAGGAGAAGCTGGCCATGTACTCGCTGCAGTTTGAACATTCTGCTTAATGGCATCACGCGGCCATATTATGCTGTTCTAAGTATTGAGGCGTTTCACGAAGAACGGACTGCATTCGTAAATCCCAGAAGCCAACGGTTGAAGTCCGAGCTTGAGTAGATCGAAGGTTGGAACTCTGCCCTCCAAGTCTTCGGAGTTCTGATCAACACGCACGCCGCTCGACTTCAATCAAAAAAAATTATGAAGCCTTTTTCCGCAGTCGGCCAATCCGGACACGTGAATGCAAGAATCGTTCAAAGCCACAAAGCACGATCTGGTGTTAGTGGAAGGTGGAGATGACAAAATATTACGCAAGGAGTTAAGAATAATGGCTAAAGCAGAGTCCGGGGGTTTATCAATCAAATCTTATCAATCGATCAATTTGGCCCACCTTTTCGTCTCCTAGAACCGGACCAACTCAGGCTCTGTCTTGTTCAAAAAGGTCCATGGCTGCTCCTCTGCTCAAAAATCGGCGTGCTGGGTCAGCCTGTGCTTCGTTTCTAAATCTTAACATCTTCCGCCTCGCTCGAATCCCGCGCGGCATCAGATGGGACTTGCATCACTTCAGAAACCAAGACAGGTGCATGATTCTTTTTCCTGTCAATGCCGACAGTCCGTTCAAGTCCAGATCTTTTCTTTGCATGAGCGAGGAGAAGGAGCCCCTCAGAACAAGAGAGGTTTCATTCCAGCCAGCCTCTTCGCGTTCTTTGTGATTCTGAACAGCGCAAACCTGCTCGCCAAGGAAGAAAAAACCATCTACTGTCGAAAGACAACCAATGCCACTACATCACCACACACATCAAGCACATCAAGCACATCTCGTCTCCAGTAATTACTGTTCCTCTCTTTTCAATCGCTCTCGAGTTTGCATCGCCTCGCTCCAGCAAGTATTGGTGCTTTTCACGCGCTGCAGACAGCGACGCCCAATTACTTCTCTCTTCTTATCTGATCCTGCGCAACACCGAGGTCACCCCACGCACCCGAATCGGGACTCCGAGCAATCTTGCGCCACCCAGCAGCGAATCACCATTCAGCATCCACAATCACCACACTCAGAATCGACTCCACCTGTTTACGTGCCGACATGATGCCTTCCACACCCATTCCTCTCGCGCCTACCCCTCAATCCGTCCAGTCAAGCGTCATACACAAAGTCGACAAAAGCACGTCGAAAGCATTCCAACATACATCCGGGGCTGACCAGAGACCATTCGCCCGTCCCCGTGATACTGCGGCCGCTGCAGCGTCGCCAGCGACTGTCGCTACCCCTCCAGCTCGAGCGGCGCTCCCGACCAAGCAGCCAAAAGCAAACGCTGCAGTCAGACCAACGGCCAGTGGCCCTCCACCTCTGCCTCGCCTGTCGGTTCCACCAACAACCGTCAAGAAGAAGACGACCATGGCTATTGTTGACACTGCTAGCCCTGGTCTCGCTACGCAAGGCCCCAAGATGTCCATGACATCCAAGGAATGGGTTATTCCTCCTCGGCCAAAGCCAGGACGCAAACCAGCGACGGATACTCCTCCCACCAAGAGAAAGGCACAGAACCGAGCTGCTCAACGAGCCTTTCGCGAGAGAAGAGCCGCACGTGTAGGGGAACTGGAGCAGCAGCTCGATGAAATCAAAGATGATTATCACAAAGAAGAGAACGAGCTCAAGGACAAGATTCACAGCCTCGAGCTGGACCTGCAGTCGTTCCGCTCCAGATGCTTATTGTTGGAAAATATGCTAGATCGCGAGCGCCAGGACCGTATTCGTGCAGAGACGGAAGCAGAAAGACTGAGGAGAAGACACAACGATGACCTGTACCGGTCCCAGAGTATGAATGGGCCAGGCCCTTCCTACACCCAGCCTCACAATCCAGCACATCATCATTCGACTCGCCCTAGCTTGTCGAATGACCGGCCTGTTCAACTCGCACAAGAGGGAAACTTTTCCATGTCCCAAATCATCACCCCACCACTTAGCCTAGACATCAGCTCGAACAATCCGGATGCTGACGCTGCCATCACTTGTGGCAACTGTTCGCCAAACGGCCCATGTGCCTGTGCTGAAGAAGTTCTCGCATCGGCTTCAGTCGGCTGCGGCAAATGTAGTTTTGGTTCTCCCTGTCAGTGCCTGGACGATGTTCTTGGCCAGGGACAAGGACTGAAGAGACCGGTCTCCGCGTCGGCAGAATGGTCGGGAGGCAAGCGGCAGCACAGAACCAGCGCCGAGGAAGATTTTATCACTGAGAAGGACTTTACTGCCATTTTCTCACGACAAAAGCTGGTTCCCAGCATGAATGTTCCTGTGCCGTTGTATGAACAGTCCGCGTTCCACAGTCAAGTATCATCTGAAAATGCCGTGCCTTTCAAGGAAAGTTGTGGTTTCTGCAATGACGGAACATACTGTGTTTGTGCAGAAGACGCTGCGGGCATGGCCACACCAGCGATGACTCCGACCGAGACGCCGCGGTTGACATCCCGTCAAGCTCAAACGCCTCCTCCATCCGAACCCGATGTTTTTGCCACTCCCATGGCCTTCGAGATGACAGCCGATGGAGCCGTCAAACTGCCGCGTCGAGTTGGCGGCAAGAAGCCATCCAGGATCGCCTCGCTAACAAACGAGGCTGGCGGTGCCTGCGGTAGCAACGGTCCCGGCACCTGCGCTCAGTGCCAAGCTGATCCCAAATCCGGGCTCTTTTGCCGCTTGATGAACGCCAAGTACACTCGTGAGCAAGGCACCTCCTCGGGCGGTTGCTGCGGTGGCAAAGGCGCAGAGGGTGGATGCTGTAAATCAGGCAAAGTCCCAGAAAAAATCACCCTTCCCAGTCTTCCAAGTCTTGGTCTCAGCTGTGCCGAGGCATATCAGACGCTCTCCAGCCACAGAAACTTTTCCAAAGCAGCAGACGACATATCTTCATGGCTGCCTAAACTAAAGACTACTGTTTCTGGACCTATGAGTCGCGGAGGCCCTGTATCCGGCAGGCAGGCGGTCGAAGTGGAGGCCGCTAGTATCATGAGCGTCCTCAAGGAATTCGACGTTCGATTTGGTCGTGATGCCTAAAAGGCTTGGTTTTCTGCTTTGGGACAAACTGTATATACCGATGCATTTTCATGATGTCTGGATGGCGCAAAAAAAATGGAGATCAAGTCTTTGTCTGGGTCGTTTGATGATGAGCGCATTTTGCTAGATTTTATTCTTGGTTTCACGTCAATATTAGATGCGTACATATGTGCGAGCCTTTTGCTCGCAGCTAATGAAGCGGGAATTACAAAAGTTCTATCTATCCATCATCGTTGTGGAAGCTCGGGAGTCATAGAGAGAGTGCCGAAAAGAGGACCCCCCCCCCCCACAAAAAAAAAAAAAAAAAAAAAAAAAAAAACTAAAACTAAAACTCATTTTTCTCCCTTCCAATCATGGAGGGGGTAAGCATATTGGAAAGGGACAGCATCAATCCTCTTCATATTTTAGAGGATATCTTGGCAACGACGGCGCTTTCATGTTTTTTTTTTCCCTTTCCTGCTTCCCTAAATCGGGTATGGGTCGATATCTTATTCTGGTCCCTATGGGTACAGTGTTCCGAGGAATTATCTTACGGCTACGCTGTACCATTATTGTAATGACTCGAATTTGTGTCGTCACTGAAGTTTGTACCAGAGTTGTTAGTTACGATTGCAGGTTTAATGAAAAGCTTACCTACCTAATGCTTTTGCTTCTCATGTCGGATGGACAGCTTGTGGTGAAAGATGTGATCTTGCTTTCAGTGATGATGTCGGTGAAAGGATTGAATGTCCCTGATTCGGATTTCAGGATGTTGTCAAGGTATAGATGTGTCTTGTCCGGTGGCTCTATACTTCCTTGTCATTGTTTCGCCTCCTTCTTCCTCTAGAGGGACAAGCGCTGCTAAAGAATCTACAGGATGGTCTTGAGACAACCTGCACCGCCTCCTGGTCCCGTTCTCCCCTGCAATCCATGTCTAGGAGAAATCGCACACGGACGAGAAACGTCCACCTTTGCCTTTGTGATGTTCCATGTTTTGCCAACAACCTCTTGTTCCTATCTAGGCATTTTTCTTCCAAGGTTTTGTGCTGAATGGGTCTTGAAGAACGAAAGAACGGAAACTGAGGAGGCCGTTTGGATCAAAGGTCGCTACGCCAAGATGTGGTTCATGTTGAAGGCCATGTGCGGCGTTTCCTTTTTTTTTTTTTTTTTTTTTTTTTTTCTAAGAGAAAAAATGCCTTGATTAATTGTTGTCGAACCTATCAGAACAAAAGCCCTTCCACTGAGTCGTACTTCTTGGTCAATATTTTTCAAGTCAGCATGTATTGACGATGGTAGTATCAGCTTCTCATGGATCAGCGTCTGATGGCCAACATTTTCAGCTGCACGAGTATATTTGAATGCGAACAAAACAGCCTATTAAAACTTGATAAATTGTGATTTTTTTAAGTTTTTCTTTTTTTTAAAAAAAAAAAAAAAAAGTCAAACTTGGCTATAACATTAATGAAATCCACACACACGCTTGTCACACGAACGTATGTTTACATTTGCGTGCACTTTTCGAGCGAGTTTCGAATCGGCATCTACCCTATACCTATTTCTTCGCTGCTGGCGAAGTTTCTCAGAAAATCCCGGAGACATCACGCCGGCCTGTTTATCACAGGCTACCCCTACAAAAACAGCTTACGTGAAAAGATATGTCCTGTCTTCCTTTTTCCTGTGTTACCATCATGTCTCCTACCTCTTCATTGGTGCAGCCAAAGCTCTCCTTACTCTTCAATACACTGACGCTACCATACCATGATGAAATTCTGAAATATGAAAACTCGTCTGATCGTGTCCTCGGTTCTAATGACGTCTTGCATATATGAATGCAATAGGCTATTTATTCATATCCTGAAATCTCACCACTCCGGTTCAAAGTTTTTGTGCTGTCTCGGCAAGATGTCGCCCCCAGAAAGGCTAGCCACACACCCACCCACTTAGTTGGGTATATACTCCGACAACCTGGTCTGTATCCCGAGAACACCCCTCCAGGTTTGCGACTGACTGACGCCGTGCGACAAAAAGCCTCATTGTCAGGCAGGCGCAGTGCTTGATAAGTGACACACCCAGGAGGTGACATGGAATTGAGGCGCGCGAGCTTTGGGGCTTTGTTGATCCTGTACCCCGCTTCCGTTGGCTATCGAAGATCTAGAGCTCGAAGTCGATGCTTGACATTGCTTCAGACCGGTGAAAGGAGAAACCCTCCCCTTCCCCAAGGACTGACTGTACGTCTCGTGTCACTGTCTAGAATTAATACAGCATGTCATGCGTCCCTTGCTTCGAGAACTTAGGAGTTTCCATCCCTGGAATGCTGGTACTTGAAGTGTGACTCAAGTATGCGCAATGTCATCTTCCCCTTCTCATGTTGCTTCACATGGTCATGTTAGTGTCCGTCTCGTCTGATGCGAGGCCCTTTTCTTGCATGACGGCCATCTTTCGGAGAGAGTTCCCCTCCCCATGAAACAGAACGAAACGAAATAAAGATGTGCATGATGTGTCTTCTGCCCGACTGCAGAGCTTTCTTTTTAGATCTTTTTCTACATGCTCTCAGTCACTTTCTCGCTTCGTCTTTAAAGTTGCAAGCAGCCCGCACCTCACCCCGCACCCCCCCCCCCCCTCTCCAAATGTAACAGTCGCATCGCATTGATGGTGTGGGAGTCGTAGCGACGGAGCATGCAGGAGCTTACTGCAAGCAAGATGTGTGAGAGCCAAGATTTGAGACTGAGGAGCACCCTGCAATCTTTTTCGACTGGGGTGGATGGACTGGTCCGGCTGCCAGGAACCCAAAAATAGGGCGAGTGCAGTCACACAGCACAGCACAGCACAGCACCGCGTGTGCGTAGCTCTGCTGACTATCTGGCTCTGCTGGTGAAGAAGAGTCATCCTGAGGTAGATGACTAGATTTTTCTCCAAAAGTCTTGATCAAACAGAGAGACAATCATGATGGCTGGGTTGTCTTTGGCAAACCGGACAGTCGGGAAGGCATATCAGGGAGGGGTCGCTCTTGCCGTGCCGCGCGCCACAAAAACCGCTACATGGACCATGGGTCGACATGCTATTTCCATCGACCTTGATCTTGGTCACAACGCAATACATACTCATGCACACATCGCGTTTCAGGAACAGGAAAAAAAAAAGTCGTCGTTGCAAGTGATGGCGCCGCCCGGGATTAAATTTCCCCGGAAATACTCTTTCCTACTAAGCGAAGAGGTAGGTAGAGACATGAAACCGATCTCCTCCATGTTGAGCTAAATTTAACCTCATCTCGATGCTCCCCCCTCGCTGGGCATGCAGGAGGCCCAACCCAGGAGCAAGGAGCAAGATACTGGATGATGGGAATACTGAGAGCGGGTCACCTTTCACTGTCCAGTCATTGTGCGGCCCAGAAATCGGTGGCTTAATTTTCACCATCGCCTCCCAATCATACTGCTGGAAAGACGCCGCTTACTATCTGCCACGTTAGTCTCGACTCTCCAAGGATAATGGCCCACGCCTATGTCCTTAACGCTGACTCCTAACTCCTGACCACATGGTCGTTGGTCCGATGACCCTGCTTGAATACCTTATCATCGCGAATCTACGGGGGAAGGAGAAAGCTGACGACAGGAACCTCGCCGGACAATGCCGAACGAGCCGAACTTATCCGGCTCTTGCAAGCGCTCACCGACTCATCTTGCCAGACAATGGGCACTCCGTGTCAACACGAACCATTGACGGTCCTCGATTCTCGGTGTACATTGCAGAAACGAATGAAACGTGTACATAAACAGTCCGGTCGTTGATCTAAAGAGCATGATACCAACAATCTCTACTCACTGCGCCTTGAATATCAACCTGGCTGAGCTAGGACGGAGAGAAAACACCTTGGCAAGAGTTGAGACGGAATAGCCTAAAGGGGCTTGTTGTGGGTTTGTCACGACTCATCAGCACCGCTGACCCGCGATATTTTGCGGCAACGACAAAATGGGCATCGTGAGCTGGAAGGTCATATCAATTAGACGGTCGTGCTTCCCAGCTCAAAAGATAATAATGGCAAACTAGTAGAAACAATACGATGCCGTGCCGCGTGGTTCGGCCGTCTGCGGAAACCACAATTCACGCATAAATACAATAGAAGCAGGTTTGTGTGTCAATGCATAGAGTCCGGACAGCTGAAGCAAGGCCAAGGCCAAGACGCAAGCCGTCAGCCTGTTTCCCTTGGTATTTCTGAGATCAACGAGCAGCGAGAAAAAACACCTAGTCGCTTACCCAAGTACGATTCTGCAATTGTCGATGTGCAGATGAAGCGAACGGATTACACACTGTCTATAAAAACGGAAGTCGAGGAGACGTGCAGGCTTACCAACACATACCCCACGATCATCTCTACCTTGACCACCTGATCACCTGATTAGTGCATTATCCTTTCCCGAATCAAAAATTTGGCCAGTATAATCAATCTGATTCGACTGCCGATCATTGCCTTGCATCATTACCAAGCCTGCCTCTGTGCTCTTGGAATGGGGAGGGCCGCACGAGGGACAGCAGCCCAACGCCCACGCTGATAGTAACACGATGTCAATTGTGCTTTTGAAAAAGGCCCGGAGACAAATCAGTTGGCCAGGAATAAATGTACCACAGCCCGGCAGGCGCACGCGTATGCGCACGCGGCCACGTTAATTACACAAGACAGCGGTAAACGGTCAGTGCATGTCTACTCGGACGGCCCTGTGGGAGGTCTGGCAATGACTTCATGGTGCAGACAGCAAGGATCATGACACTATGACACCATGATTAGGGAATTCGAGACACTGAAGCAACAAAGAACGGACGACTCTGATTCTATGCAGGGGACACAAATAAACCCAAATAAAGCAAAAGCCATGGGTCAGCCGCTCCGAAGATGCCGTGCGTCTCTCTAGTCTGTCTGGGTTCACGATAATCACGAACCACCGTCCTCCAACGTCGCATCAAATCTGCCCCGTTACAACATCATCAGCTTACCTTGAGAAGGACATGAAAGGCAACCCGTATTCCACAGAGTGCTTGCGTCGTCGCTGACTGCACAGCAGGTACCATGGCAGCTGGACAACCACCAAACTGCCCGTCAGGGAGTAAGCGGCAAGAGTACCTACCTAGCTACATATGTACATACTTACGCTAGTATGTGTGTAGGTAAACACTTACTTACTTGTTGGTTGGCTGCACAAGCTCCGCCGTTGACCACCGTCGCATCGGGATGAACATCACCATCTGCAAGCACTTTGGTTGCCGATGCCCAGCCTGATTTCTATCCATCCCAGTGCCAACCTATCGAAGCCACCGACGCCATGCCCTCAACTTGCTACCCTATGAAACTGCTGGCTAGGGCTTTCAGCGCCGTCCGTCAGCTCCACCGAGCCACAGCGCGAGGTCACACCTCGACGACATACCCGCCACGGCCGCGGAACGCTATCCTGTGGGAGTGCGAGTGTGCGGTGAGTCGTGACTCTGTGACTGATGGCCATGGCCGTCAAAGTCGCGCGCAGCGGCGCACGAGTTGGAAGTATCATAGGGGAGGAGCCTGGATTCGGGACGGGCCACCTCCACCTGCACGGCCACTACCGCCCACTCATCTGAATAGAGAGACTACGATGTTTCGCACCTCAGCAGCTGGGACTCTCCTCCACGCCAAAGGACGATAGCCCAACGGGCCGGCCTCTCCTCTATCAGGAGTCAGTCGGGAACTGAAAACAACTGCAGATATTCTGTTGTTAGCGAACCCACAATCCCGTCCATCCCGTCCATCCCGTTGACCTGGCGCGGGGACAAGGCTAGGCATGCCCCCGGCTTCGATTATCCTTCCACCCCTGTTTCGCCATGCACACAGGATGGATGCACATGAGTCGCAAATGCAGTTTCCGCCGGCATGGTTCGCCTCCACTGAGACTCGTCTTAGTATCTAACACTGTCAGCTTCGACCAGGGCCACGCAGGGAATCGAGCGCGCGGTGGTGTCGCTCTCTTTCCCAGCGCTGTCAGCAAACAGTACCACACTCTATGTACACCACATCCGTCACAGACCATGAGTTGATCCCCTTCGGCCCGCCTAAGCCAACGAGGATCACCCCGATGTATTATTCACCGTACATGGTAAATCGGTTCTGCAGGCCAGAAATCAGCTTTGCCCGGGTTGTTGGTCGCCATGGCACATGAGCCGGATCATTGGGTCGTCATCCATCTTTCTCCGAAATGAGTTACCCAAGCTCTCAATCCTTCTTCTTAACTTCTGCCTGGTTTTTTACTGCCTCAAGTCGTCATTCTATTTCAATTTACCAGGCGTTCTTGTGTACCATTGCAGATGGATCACGGGGTGTCGACACAACATCCCAGTTGACCTGTGAGGCTGAGAACACACGATTTCCGTCTTCCACGCCCTGTGAACTGGAATCCGATTACAGCACATGCTCGTATTACCGCTTATCTTGTTGGCCACGCGAATTTGAATGTCCACAGCCCGCCTACTCAAGTATCTGATTTGAAAATAGGAATTGTGGAAAAATCTCCTCCAATAATAGAATCTACATACACCCTGCTTACTGCCAAGTTCTCATTCTTAGTACCTGAGCAGGCTGTGTGCGTGCGTGCGTGCGTGCGTGCGTGTGTGAGTGTGCGTGCGTGTGTTTGAGGATATCGAGTACCGTGGGTTATGCGGGCTGAGAGCACCCTCCTCTATTTCTGTTCTTCTTTTTGAACCGGATTCGTCCCATCTTTCGCAACTCAGCCATGGCCAGTCTTCGGAATATCATGAACGTCGACGTCGACGACGACCATGCTGGTTCCCATTCTGCCAAGGACACAAGCCCAAAACAATCTCGACAGTCTGACACCTCATCTGTTATATCTGGTGCTCGTGGCCGTGGCCTGGTCTATTCTCGGGACACATCGCTATCCCGAAATCACGGAGTGAACCCGTCAACACGCTCTTTACACTCTCCACCAACCGACCAAAATACATCAGCCATGGCACAAAACCACTTGCCCCCTCGAATTTCTTCTGGTCGTCGTCAAAGCAATACCAGCACCGACTCAGTAGGCTCTCGTCGCGCGCACGGGAAGCGACGCGATCGTGGTCATGGCCGCAGTCATACTGGTTCCTCGCCGAACGCTTCGCTGAGACCATGTGTGCCCCAACAGGAGACTCCTATCAAGCTAACTCCCATCACCGGAAGAGTTAGTCGAGCAAAGAAAGGGGTGCCAGTTCACACCTGCGACATGTGTCGACCACCAAAGGTGACCAGGCTGGCTCAAGCTTTCTGCGTATGTCAAAATACCTTTAGCTAACGTGGCTTTACAGACTTTTACCAGAGCGGAGCACCTCAGGTATGCTTCCGTCACCACGATGAAGGAAGTTTGTGACTCTCATTGCTCTCATCACTAACACGGGGCTTTCCAGACGACACCAGTTGAGTCATCAACCGGCAGGTCTACGTTGTCCCGCACCTGGTTGTGGAAAAGTGTTTCATCGACGCGACCTTCTTGATCGGCATCAGCTGAGGCAGTACGTTCGTCTTCTTTCTTCCTTGTCTAGACCAGATTTGTCTGTTATCTCTTCTACTGCGGAGACTGATCAGTGGCTGTATAGTGAGCAAGAAGATCGTGTGGGGAAGCCTAGCCGCGGTGCCAAAGCTAAAAGTCCATATAACGCAAGAGGTAGAAGACGACCCAGTTATACTTCAAGTTCACCGCCAGCATCAATGATACCATTGCAACAGTCGTATGGTAGAGCATCGCCGACAGCTACAACGTCCAGTATGCCCATGAGCTCTGGTTATTGGGCAACACACAAAAGCACGCCCATGCATCTGCACCAAGCCGACACAGATGTTACCATGGACGGCGTAAAGGATGAATATCTACTGGATGCTGTATCTAATGGGCAGACAACGACGGCGAGTATGGCACCCGAGTTTTCCCAACCCCGGTCGATGCCGGCTATTCCAGCAATCGACTTTGTTCAGAATATTTGTGCCTCAGCAGCTGCCGCGACCAACCTTGCTTGGCCGGTTACTACCACCCTCGCGACAGGCACTAACGAGGCTGCCTTTTCGCTACCGAACGTGCTTGTAACGGATTCCAGTCAGCCCGCATTATCTCTTTCTCATGCTGGTTGGGCCCCGATGCAACAAGCGACGCCAAGAAACATACCAGAATCGATGATAGCCACGTCGGGTGGCTTTTCTGTTCCATATACTTACGGGTCCCCTTTACCACCGTCTTATACCTCTATATACAATGATGAGCATACTATAGGCTACTCTGGATACGACGCAAGTCCAATCCTATACGGCGTACAACTTCCAACACCAGAAGTCCGTAGTCCCTCACCTCGATTCATCTTGGGCCGGTCATCTGAAACCATGGTCACAGTGCCGGCGCCTTTGCCAGCAGACCGTGTCTTCCATAATCTTATGTATCGAGGAAACGCAACTTCATGGCCTGGAATGCTGTCACAAGGTATTTTACCAGTGTCACTAAGCCAAGAAGCCCAAAGCGCCGTTCCAACCTACATAGACGTTTATTGGGACAAGGTGCACCCTCTATACCCCATCATCCACAGGGCCACAGTTGAGGATGACACGGACAATGAGCCAGAGCAAGTCCATGTCTTAAGATGCGCTATGGCCGCAGTTGCGACTCAATTTCTCGGCCACCGAGACCATCGGATTAATGGAGGCCAACTGCACGCATACGCATGGCAGAAATCAAAGGCTGTAAGGTCTTCCGACTTCGTTATGCCGTACTGATCTAAACGGACAAGCGCTAATCTAGAACAACAGTTTACACAATCAGCACAGTGGTCTATCCCAGCAATGCAATGCATCTTGCTCTGTGAATACTATGCCAGGTTTCGAGGACGTCACAAGAAAGATTACCAGCCTTCGTCCCGATTCCTCTTTATGTACCAAATGGTATGTCAAGCGTCCTATGATGATCATGTGAATTTTTTTTTATTCTTGCTTCTTCTCCTTTTCTTTTTTCTTGTTTTTATCTTTCTTCTGCTTTCTTCGTTCCCTTTTGGACGAATCTCATGGAGAAATCAACTTGAGAATAGTCTGAAATTTCCGGTTGACAGTGCTTCTATAGGTTTCTACTCACCAGTCTGCGTCGATTTCAAAACTTTCGGGGACAAATCACCAGCGCTGGACTGCATGGATATATCTTGAATCTTGCCGACGACTGCTGTCTGCTTGTTTCCTGCTCAGCGTTCATGGCATGTGCTACTACGAGCAGCCGTATTCGACTTTTTTGGATGTGGAGAATACAACAACGTCGAGATTTCGAATTCCCTTGACAGGAAGCACAGCAAGTCTATGGGAAGCCACAAATGCCGAGGCTTGGGCGGAAATTGACATGTCTTCTGTCAAGATGACAACAGTCGGAGATGTCATGCAGGACGAGTGCGCCTGCAACATTGAAAGCCCAGCCTTTGACGTATCGCTTGTGATCGCTGCACATGCTCTCCTACTGCCGACCCGACAGGAACGCCAAGAGGTAGAGCTGCTACACGATATTTCTGGCTTTAGAAGCAAGGACTTGCTCATGTTTAGATACTTCAGCAATCGACCCGGGGCAACGACCTACCTTGCCTTGCATTACACCCCACTTCATGCTCTCTTGGCTGTATCAGGAGAAAGTTGGGTATTCAATATGAAAATCCTCGACATCAGGATTTTTGCCGAGCACAAGAGGAAATTGAGTCAGTGGCAGAAGTCTGGAACGTGCGCCATCGCCACTGTGTTTGCTGCTCGCGCCATACGAAATTTTCTAAACCTCTCGAACGATGCAGGACAGGCCGCGCCCACGGCAGCTCCTAAAGGTGTCCTGACACGCAAAGACATATCCGACTATTGGGGTCTATACGTCTGCACCCTCATCTGCTGGGCCTTTGGCCACCCGAGCAAACTGCCGTGTCATGGAAAGCGGCTTCTCGCACAATCCAGAGCCATAAACTGGATACAAGCTGTAGCTGACATGGAACCGAGCCAGCTTCAAGTCTCGACTGGCCGAGAGGATTCGCAAGCCATCGTCGGGCTTGTACGAGACATTCTGGAGAAGGACTGTCTTGGCGGAAGAAACATGCTCTTCGCCGACTCGGTTGGCGTGCTGCGAAAACTAGAGGAATATGATAACTGGGACTGGTTTTAGCCATGGAAGAGATTGCTTGAAAAATAAAGAAGGAAGTGGTTGACGATCCGACAACTCGTCGGGGATGAAACATTAAAAAAACACGAACAGCGGAGCGCATGGGAAGAGTGATTATCATATATACACTGGACTGCCAATCATTAACCTTGTATTCTTATTCATTTTCTGCATGTAATAGGACAGGCAGACAGGCCGTTCCAGTGTTTTCCATTCAGCTTTTGAAGCGCAGCACAGCTGAGAACGGCACACACCATCAGGAAACAAGAGGAACACGGCGAGGATATAGAAGAATGTTTTTTCAAGTCCCCTTCTTTCACTTGGACTCCGTAATCGGTCGCTACTTCGTTCTCAATACTATTTTTTATTCTTTTCTTCCGTTTTTAACACCGTGACCGCCAGACCGCTTTGCAGGACGTGTGTTTTTATTCTACTTTGAAAACGGCATATACGTATGTACGTACATGTGTAGTCCATCTCTGCGAATAGCACGCACTTTTCCTCCTCTTTTTTTTTTCTTCATCCCCCCCCCCCCCCCCCCCCCCCTGGTCCCAATATAGTATGAGTTCTGGGGAGGGGACTTGTGCCGGTGGGATGTCGAACGTGTGTAGTCTGAGATGGCCAAATCTGCGTCTTGAGTCGACAAATGATGACGGGACGTTTTATATATATATAAAAGATTGCAGAGTACATTTGATGCATAGAGTGGGATGTGTATGTACATGCGTGGCCTCATACGTCCGTCCATTTCTTTCAGTCTCGTCTACCACACACGTTCATGGTCTCATCTTTGCACGGCATTGTCATTCTTTTTCTTCTGCTCTCATTCCTAGACTAGTGATACATGTTGTGGGGGGGAAAATGGCAAAAGGTCTTGTTTCGAAATAAACCATGGGTTTTTGTTTCAGCCCCCACTGCTCCGCTGCTCGTCTTGATGTGTTGGCCAAAAATCCAATTCCCTCTCCGTTCATCCATGCTGGCATCCTCATCCTGTTCCATTCTGACTCTTGATGTGCTTCTGTACATCTTTGCTCTTCGATACAAGTTTTGCATCCTATCCCCCATGTTCAGACAGTTCTAGCGAGCATATGGATGAAAGCCCCTGTTGCCGCCGCGACCGCCACCACGGTAGTTTGCCCCTGGACGTCCGGCATTCTTGGGACCCGTGGGGGCGTTGGCTGGCGGAGCGCGTTGAGGATCCGGCGTGCCCTGTCCACCTCGTCGGAATCCCGTATCGGGCTGAGGGACATCATCGTACATGCCTTCCCAGGATGTGGGAGCTCCTCCTGCTGCGCCTCCGCCGCCGCCCATACCGTAACCGCCGCCGCCGCCTCGACCGGCTCGTCTACCGCCGCTGCTACCACCACCACCACCACCGCTAGTAACACTGGAGGGACCAGCAGGTGGAGACTGGGATTGTTGATGGAACTGGTTGTAATTCCCCTGGTCGGGCTGTTGCATTTGAGGACCTCCTTGCTGTTGCGGATGCTGTTGTTGCTGCTGCTGCTGCTGCATCATTTGTTGTTGCATCTGCTGCATTTGTTGCATCATCTGGGGGTTCATGTTGCCCATCATATTCTGCGGATTATTGCCCCCTCCTCCGCGGCCCATCATCTGCTGCATCTGCTGCATCTGCATCATCTGCTGCCACATGGCGGGGTTCATGTTCATGTTCCTGTTCATGGCCATCTGAGACTGCATCACGGTGAAGTATTGCTGCATGCGCTGGAAATACTGCGCCATGACTTGAGGCGTCATGCCGCCGTTGTTGTTGCTGCCCATCTGCTGGCCCATGGACCCGCCGTGGCCGGACTGATCGTCCTTTTTGAACTTATTCCGCTTGGCGGCTTCCTCCTCCTCGCGAAGGTTACCTCGAGGCTGTGCTCTCTTCACTTCGACAGGCTTGCCGTGAATCTCGAGCGGGACGTCGATGCAGGCCTCTACGCCGGCCTCGCTTTCAAAGGTCACGAACCCGAATCCCCTTGGCCGCCCGGTGTCCTTGTCCATCATAAGCGTTGCGTCGACCACTCGCCCGAATTGGGCAAAGTAGTCTCTAAATTCCTGATCCGTCGTTTCCTGACTCACGCCGCCAACAAAGATTTTGCTCGTCTTTTCTTGTTCGTCCCGCGGGATGGCTCTCTTGGGATCAATCTTTTTGATGCAGTGTCAGTCACTTCCAGGTGTAGCTAATCCTTGGCCGGACAAAGCCCTTTTTTTTTTTTTTTTTTTTTTTTTTTTTTTTTTTTTTTTTTTTTTTTTTGGGTTGGAATGGGGGTGGCGGTCGGGCTATAAGATTTGTCTGCTCACAATTTTACCATCCAAAAAGTGCTCCTTGACCATGACGATGTTGACAGTCTTGGCATCCTTAAAGGTGAGAAACCCGAAACCTCGAGATCGGCCTGTGCTGCTATCGCGCATAACAGTGCATTCGACAACCTCTCCAAATTGCTCAAAATAGTCCCTCAGTGATTCTGTGTTGTTCATGTGTGGTCAGAAACACAGCAAGTCAATCACTTTTCCAAACTTGTTAATCATGCGTGGTATTAATGACGAGACATACGATCTGTAGTTTCCCAGTTCAGTCCACCAATAAACATTTTCCTGTAATATAAAATATAATATCAGCCACATTGTCCAAAGCTTCCCAGGTATAATGTTCGAAAAGTAAGATGAATGGCTTTGAATGCTAGCAAAGCCAAGCAATGATCAATTTGATGATGATATTTCGTATTCCACGCTCATAACGGGTGTTCCATGGATATTACACATGCATGCGCGGGTGGTCATGGTTGAAGCAATTTGTGAGACCAGACGGCCGGCCGGCCGAGCAGCGGAAAGTCACGTTGGAAATTCAAGCCGAATTGCACTTTGCCGCGTCTCGCTCTGTGTCGCTGTCGCCGTCGCTCCCTGTCTCCTTTTTTTGGGTGCATTTTTTTATGGTTGTCTCTTTTGTGCAGGAGTGGTTGTAAGCGCGAAGAAATAGCATAGAGTAGCATATGCGCAGCCAGTGGTGGGTGTGTGGAACTGGTGGGTGGCCAAAAATCGATTTCACCACCAGCATTGTGTTCCTCCCTGTCCAAGGACTACGGAGTGTCGAAAATGATGACGCCAAATTTTCAAACTGTTCTCATATTTGCTCCCAAGCACAAGATGCGCACTGCCGCAGAGAGGATGAGCCATGTCTAGCAATTGCGAGTTGTCGGGCCCAGGTTCGCCTCGAGCAGGACGACTTCGCCGAGCAGGTCAAGACCAGAAGTATCCTTAGATATCAATATCTTGCGCAAAGGCAGTGATGATGAGGTTGACAAGCAAAACCGCGGCAAAGGACAGGACCAACACGACAGTAGTGGCGCCACGGCATGCGAGCAATTCTGTAGCCATATTATCTCATGTGTCGATTTCTTCTGTCTCTGATTTGTTCTCTTTTCTGCGTGTCTGTGCTATCGTCTTTGGCTTTTCTTTGATATGATATGATCTGTACTGTAACTGTCTGACTCAAACTGACTGTCTCGTGCTAGTTATACCATAACTTTGAGCGCTAGTCGCCGTGAATTCAGCTGCTACAGCCCGAGATTCCCGAGTTTTGCGAATCCCGCTTCCAGAGGCTTGATTGTCATGCTCGACGCTGAGCGTGTCCCACAGTAGTCTAGGGTCGATAGATATTTTTTTTCTTTTCTCGGATCAACAAAAGAATACATGGGAATAATGAAATCCCCAAGTGCTTTTTTCTTCTTGTCTTTACCCTTGCTTTGATCGTGTGCTCCACTGCATCCCTTGTGCTCTTAAATAAACTCTTGTCCCCGCCTGATGCATTGCGATGGTACACACGGGTCATGAAACCTTAGCAGACCAAATGATCCCAAAGCCGCAATCTTCCCTGATACTAGAGATATGTTTCTTTTTCCAAAGACTGGCGATCTTTATTTCTTTCTTCTTCTCTTGTTTTTGTCTCGCCTGGATCGACGAGACAGTAGGGTTACCCAATAATCACGGTGCCTTTGGATTCAAGTTGAACCACCTCAAGTATCTTGCAGAAAGGCCCCCGACTGGTTGCTCATAGAGGCAGGCAAGTATAAATGTCAAGGCTTGGATGCTGTCCTCCAAGGACAAACATCCATATCTTAAACCCGCGCGGAGGCGTCGTGAAGCCAGTTGGGGTAGGGGGCTCAAAAATACGCTGATTTCACAGGTGCAAAGAAGTATTGTCTCAAACTTACCCATCATCTTTGGCACTGGCCTTGTGTACGGTTCCATATGAAGGTGACGATGCATCGACATCATGTGAGGCAGCGGCTGCAGCGTTGCTATTATCGCGGCCGCCGCCGAGATTAAAATCTACGTCGTCGTCATCATCATCATTATCGTCGTCGTCGTCGTCGTTGTCACCTCCATCTTGATGCATATGCTGATCCTGCTGTGCGTGGTCATTCACCGTGGATGGTATGACTTTATCCTCAGTTGTGGAGGGTTCGACTACAGGGGCTGCGACGGGAGCCGATGGTGCCTTGGACGCGTCGTTATCGTCGTACCTGGATCGCAAATGGACGAGTCAATAAGAAGTGCCTGAAGAACTGATACTTGGCTGGTGACAGTCATACAAATCGGCGAAGAGATCATCTTCGAAGTTTTCGGGTTCCGTCATGTTGGGTGAGGAAAAGGGCGAGGAGGCTGGCAGTCAAAGACCGGACGGAACACTGTCGCAGCACTTGCAGGACTCGAACCGTCGGGTGAAAGCCAGAATCCAGAAGAACGTGCAAGAGATGGACGACCGCAGGTATGAGCGATGGGCCGCTTAAATCCGCGGGATTCTACTCCGTGTGATGACAAGATGCGAGTGTCGAGGTTTTGCAATTGAGCCGGATGGATGGACGAAACAACGAGGAAGCGGCGCTGCGGCGAATCAAACAGGTCGTGAGGGAAAAAAGGGCCACGACACCAAGGGAAGGGGGGGGCACCTTGAACATGGAATGCCTGGCAAGCTGCTGCTTAGTCAGCTCTCGGGCCGCGGAGTGTTCCGGGCTGAGGTGGGTGGGTGCGATCAAGTGCTGCACGTGCCCTGTGGCCAGCCCGCAGCACCCCGCGCGCCGCACAGACAGGCGCAAACCGCCTGGGCAGGAGGCCACATCACCAGGCTCCGGCATTGTCATGGGCTGGGATGGCCCGTTGCACAGCGCGCCAGTGCCGTGCATGTGCCGTGTGGAGCGTCTGGTCCACTAGCCAAGACCCGGTGGTGCTGGCGTGCAAGTCTGCATGTGGTCTGGTCGTCCAACACGACATGTCTGGAGTCGTCTGCTGTCTGTCTGTCTGTCTGTTTGGTCTGTCTGGCCACGAGCATCGGCCATCTCACCTCTTCCCATCTGCTCCGGTTTCGCGCGCACTCCTCGCATCTTTGCACTATGAAGCGTGCTCTCGTCTGCCTCGACGACCAGACCTGACTATGTGGTCGTCATCTGGCAGTGGCAAGAAGCCTGCAGCGGCTGTAAGTTCGTGCCCTCCCTTGGTCTGGGGTGCGCGGCGCCATCGTCACCCTCACCCCTCGTTCCCTTGGCCGTCGAGGTTGGCCACGCAAACTAATCGCCAGCCTTCACAGCCTCAGGAAATGGTCCAAGTTGGTGCGTTGTCCGGCCCCGTCTCTCCAGCCCCCCCCTTGCTTTGTACGACGACGCCTGGCACAATGGCATTCAAAATCGCTGCCCGCCTCAAACTAACCTCAACCGTCGTTGTCGTGGTTGTCGTTCGCGCCGGTGTGAACAGATCGCTCCGAGTACGTCACACCCCTCATCATATGTTGGCCTGTCTACCCTACCTCGATACTGTACAACATCTGTGCATCTACATATTGGATCGCCTCTCAGAAGACTCACATGTCTAAATCAGCTCCACATCTCCGTTCTGGAAATCACCCGTCAAAGACAATGCTCCCAAGAGGAGCATGACCACTCCGGCTGGTCGCGACTCGAGTGTCGTCGTTGGCGCGGCCTATTCACATGCCGACATGCTCAAGTTTGATTCATTGTACGTCTCGACTATCGTCGGCATAGATATCCGGACAAGGCCTTGACTCCTTTGTTTCCCTGACCCCTTCTTCTCATCCCCTCCTTACTCATAAAATATATGATACAGGAGCCTTTCAGGAACCCGGCCAAGAACGCCACCTTCAACATCCTCTGGCAAGGCCCGACACAACGAATCACCCCCTCCTCCGCTCCCGCGTGGCTCAAGTGGTGGAAACTCTCCTCCTCTGAAGACCTACTTCAACTTTCTCTCCAACACCAATGATGATTGGAAAGCCGACGAAGATGAAATGCTCGGATACGACGATGACGACGGCGATGATTTCGGGCTGCCAAGTCTGTCCAATATGAAGAGGAGGTCAAGAAGAATGGCAACTAAACAGAATAGGGCGAATGCTCACGCCGATGCCAATGTCAATGTCGATTCCAGTATGCATGCCGGACCTCTACCACCTGCCCTTGACAGCGAACGCTTTCGGGGACTCAGGCGGCATTCTGATAGTGCAGATATTGCTGTAGAACGTCCCTCTTCGTCCTACCCAATGCCCAAAAAGAGCGAGGGCAAGATTCTCCGACCGCAGTACAAAGATATTCTCCGCGGTAAGTGTGACGGTACTCACTCATTCATTCCTCCCTATCCAATTGCTGCTCTTCAATGTTCTTGTTGCATTTCATTTTTATTTTATCTTACTTGCGCTCCGCAAGCTAACCATAGTCAATCTCTGATAGACCCCGCCAATGCCTTACATTTGATAAACTACCCGTCGACCTCCGCGGAAGCCACAGCCAAAGAAGCCGACGCCATAAACTCTCGAATTACGCGAATCAACAAGTTCAAAAAACTCCTTCAAGCCTCCTCCATTTCACTTCCAGAGCTCCGCGCACTAGCCTGGTCTGGCGTGCCGGGAGAAGTCCGCGCCATGACATGGCAACTCCTCCTGAGCTATCTGCCGACCAACGGCGAACGCAGAATAGCGACGCTTGAGCGCAAGCGCAAGGAATACACGGACGGCGTTCGGCAGGCCTTTGAGCGCGTCGGCCCAAACGCGGCCTCCTCCGGACGAGCACGAGGTCTTGACGAAGCTGTCTGGCACCAGATCAGCATAGACATTCCCCGAACAAACCCACACATAGAGCTCTACAGTTACGAAGCGACGCAGCGATCGCTAGAGCGCATCTTGTACCTTTGGGCCGTGCGACACCCAGCAAGCGGCTACGTCCAAGGCATCAATGACCTCGTCACTCCTTTTTTTCAAGTCTTTCTTGGTCTGTACATTACAGATCCCAGCATCGAAACGGGCATGGACCCCGGCCAGCTGCCAAAGTCGGTGCTCGATGCTGTCGAGGCCGACTCATTCTGGTGCCTGACCAAGCTTTTAGACGGCATACAAGACCATTATATTGTCGCGCAACCGGGCATTCAGCGCCAAGTCGGAGCACTACGCGACCTCACTGCCCGGATCGACGCGACCCTCTCCAAACACCTTGAGCGAGAGGGCGTCGAGTTTATCCAATTTAGTTTCCGATGGATGAACTGTCTGCTCATGCGAGAACTTAGTGTAAAGAACATAATCCGCATGTGGGACACCTATCTCGTATGTTGACCACAACCCTCCTTTCTAGTTTTACGTTGCCGTTCCCCTTTACCTCTTTACCCTCTTGAGAATGCCCGACAATCACGTATTTCTTTCCCTTATTTTTTTTTTCGCTCCGCCACATCTTCAACGTGAACTTGATCTTAACCCACGCCGTATCTCAGGCCGAAGAACAAGGCTTCTCCGAATTCCATCTCTACGTCTGCGCCGCCCTCCTCGTCAAATGGTCCGATAAGCTCACAAAAATGGACTTTCAAGAAGTCATGATGTTCCTCCAGAGCCTGCCCACCAAGTCATGGACCGAAAAGGACATTGAACTGCTCCTCAGCGAGGCCTTTATCTGGCAGAGCTTGTATAAGGGATCTGCCGCGCATTTAAAAGGGGGACCTAGCAAGCCCTTACTTTCAAATTTGCAATTATAGCAGCACGTATTTTTTTTTTCTCATTTCAATCCGGATGAATCTTTTTGTTTTTTTCTCGCATACAAGAAGAAAGAAACATGGTCTTTTGGAATTTCGTTTTCTTTTTCTTCTTTTCTTCTTCCGTCGCCATCATCTGGTATGGTCATTTTTTTTTGTACGGTCGGGGTACCACCTCTGGAATATTAACATGAAAAGAAAATGGGGGTTTCAAGAAGAAACAGGCATGGAAATTTATACAGGGATTCGTCTTTTTTTTTTCCTCTCTTTAATAGAGAAATTAAAAGAAAAAGAGAGGCATTTTATACTTTTTGTCTATGGAAAATGTGACGTGAATGAAGACCACCAAATCGGGTTAAATCGCTTTAAAGTAGAGGGGTACCTGTAGACCTCTGACGGGTATCAACGATTTTGTCATTCTTATTTATGGAGCCTTATAAAACCCCGTCACTGGGATAACCCCCCCCCCCCCCCCCCTTTTTTTTTTAAAAAAAAAAAAAAAAAAGCTCTTGCTTACAATTGTTCATGTACGACTTGCTCGTCACGTACACCAAGTTTCATCCAATAAACACTACAAAGCACTCTCAATGAATGAGAGGGAAAAGGGAGACAAGAAAAGCAGATAATCCTGTGTTCCATGCCACTGGTTTTGTTAATCCAATTATAGCGTAACCAAAAAACAAACAAAGAGAAATCACACACTGAAGGAAAACCCCTCCACACAATCTGTGTCGCAAAAAACAATAAATACAACGCTACCTCGCTTTCGTAAACGCCCAGCTTATGGTATCCTAAAGTCATTGGAGAAAGTCAAAAAAGTGGAAAGTTGTGGGGGGGAAAGAACAAAAGAAAACAGGTTGATACAGAATTGAAAATGCAGCACGCATTACGTTCTTCTCTTGCGTGTTGGCCTTGTCACAGTGGATGCTATAAGTCACACTGATAGCTAGGAAGAGAAAATCAAGTCAAAAAAGAAAAGGAAAGAAAAGCTGTGTGTGTGCCAAGAGAAGAGACGAGAGAAAAAAGAAGATCATAAAAAAGAAAAGAAAAAAGAAAAGAAAAAAAGAGGGGGGGGGGGGGGGGGGGGGGAGGTATCCAAGGAAATATTTTCAGCGGCGCTTCATGGTCTTTCTCCCTTCTTCTCTAGGAGATCTTCTACAAATGCGAGTGTGTGTCTGTTTTCGTCGCAAACTCTCGCCCACTCGAGAAGTAATCGCCAAACGTATAAGTGCATGTCTTCCCTGCGAAGAACCTTTTCGGACCATTCTCGCCCTTGCTCAGCAATGAAGCGCGCCGCGGCGTCTCCTGCCCCGTGTTTGTCGGAAAAGTAGTCAAGAAGCGCATACAGATCTTGGAAGGTGTTGTCAAAAGGAACGAAATGAACCCATGGAGTAAGCCGGTCGTCGTGCCATTCTGCATATACGGTCGCTTTGAGAGGTAAGCTAGTGGATCGGAGGAAGCCTCGAAACCGAGCGGAAAATGAGTTTCCATCAACATCCGGAAGAAATTTGTAATCATACTGATTCTTCATGGGAAGATGCTTCTTCTTGGAAAACGTGTCAATGTAAAAAGGACATTCTTCAGCATCACAGATGCGAACGAAGCCCGAATCGGCAAACTCCTTGATCCAGGGTCCGAGGTTGCCATCATGCAGACGGGCGCTAGGGTAAAGGTCGACTGAAGGCAGATCAAATGAACTGGCGCGGACTCCAGTTTCCTCGGCTTGCGAAATTACAGTCGCATTAAGCATCTGAACAAGCCGCTGACGGTGGAAGTGATGCCAGTTGTGTTCCTTGGCTCGACCGCCAGAGGCCTCGCCTCGCCAGACAACGCCATCCTTCTTTCGTCGCCAGCTGGAGCCATGGGATTTGCCACCAGAGTAAAATTCGCCATTGTCAAGATACATGGCCCCTGGGATTAATATCTCGTTGTTCTGTGGTAACTTGGAGCCTCCAAAGAGTGGGATCAACTCTTCCGTGGAAGACAGGCTGATTGGTTCAATGAAAGAGCCATGCAGTTGGCGCAGATGAGGCTGAAGACAGGCATCCGAGGAAGCCGTAAAGTTTTGAATGTATCCCTTGTACGAGTATGCGGATCGGTAGTTTCTGGGAACTTTGGCTGGACCAGACCAATCTGTGAGCTGTTGCACACCATATGAGGGCGTTCCGGGCCCGCATGTCCTGACGAAGAGGTTCCAATACTGTTCACCTGGGCCATACCAGCTTGGATCATACAAATCAGGGCTGGCTAGGTCGACGTGCAATAGGCCCTGGTATGTTGTGGTAGCGTCCCTGACATCGACCATTGTTCGTTCCTCGGCCTCCTTCTGGACCAACTTGGCAACCTGGTCAAAGGGGACAAGAAGCCTTGACTCGTCCATGTAGTTGATTGGCATGTCGACATCAGGCAAAAATTGGGCCATGCCCTCCACCAGGGAAGTCCACAGTTGCAGCCAGGGCACAAGATTAGTAGTATCACCATCCCCTCGAGCAGTGCCATTGCGAACTCGGACTACGTGATGCCAGGCATTCGCGCGCCGCTTGATTTCCGAGGCATTCAAGGCCCAAAAGGGTGTCAAGTCTTTGTATATACGGTCGAAGTAATCCTCAACAATAATTGCGTCGGTCTTCAAAGCATCCTGGAACCAAAGGTCGAATCCAGGAGGGGGGTGTCGTCCTCGTCGTTGGCGATAAGCGTCGGCGGCCGATTCTAGGGAATGGCTTCGTCTGGAGAGCATCGCATCGTGATTGGCCTTTGCTTCGACCATGAGCCTTCGAATAGGATGATTCGCGGCTGCTTTGGAGGCCGTTTTGCTTGGAAACTGCCTATCCCAGGATTTTGAGTCGTTCCATAGCGCGTAGTTGGCTATGAAGACAAGAGCGGCGAGGATGATGGTGACGTAGCGCAGGGCCAGCCGTGAAGGCCACTGCATTGGATTGCAAGTCT
Organism: Claviceps maximensis; assembly: GCA_018360255.1. Taxonomy (NCBI): domain Eukaryota; kingdom Fungi; phylum Ascomycota; class Sordariomycetes; order Hypocreales; family Clavicipitaceae; genus Claviceps; species Claviceps maximensis. The sequence continues at coordinate 74,719 of SRPZ01000069.1, forward strand.
TGGGCGTCACGAAGAAATTGGGTGTGGTGTGGAGAGACATTGAAGCTGTTCGAAATCCCAAAACATTGGACGTGGAAGCAAAGTCTGGCGAGCAGAGAATAATAAATGAGAGATCGGGCGCTGCTGTGGCGCCCGTTTTGACCGAGGCGGGGAGGAGCCAAGTTGCCAAGGAAAGAGACGTCTTCAGCCGCACGCAGTGGTGAGAGGACACCGGTGCGTTTGACTCCGTCTGGAGACCAAAATCGGGACTTGAAGGAGCCAAAGGGAAGCAACAAACCGCAAAGAGAGGGGGGGTTGGGGGATTTAATTACAAGATTGAGCTATATAAGTGTGAAGGAAGTGCGGCGCATAAAAGAAGGGCAAGAAGAAAAAAAAGTTGGCGTTCCGCTGTTCAAAGGCGAAGCAAAATGGAAACAAGAAGAACAAAAGCGATGGAAGAAAAGCAATGGAGGTTGAGTTGCACCACACCTATGACGATGGCTGACTTGTCGTATTGATATTTCTGAGCGATTGCCTGCCTGCCTGCCTGCCTGCCAGCCGTCTGTTGTCTGTCTGGTCGGACAAATGATTAGGGGCTGGTGTGTACCCCGAAGCTCCTAAATAAGTCCCAAGGGTCTGTCTGATCCACGAGCGCCGGTAAAGGTTTGCAAACATATCTTTACAAACCCGCCTAACTTGCATAATTTGAGCGCGCTAGCCATTTTCGTCAGCTAATTTGCATATAAAGATATGGACTACTATCTTAATTACATAATTTGTAGATCGACCCTTTGCCTAAGACATCACGTACCGCACTAGTCAGGGCCCCTAGAACCTCGCGTAGATGCCTGTAAAAGGTAATAATCTATATTAAAAAAAATCGGATTCTGCTGTTTTCTGCCTGCAAAGCATAAAAGCTCGTGCCGCGCCTTTATTATTTACAGGCGTCTATAAAAAGCCTAGTATAGACAGTATAAGTTGTATATAGGTATATACAACTTGTTCCTTGTCTTGTCGTTTGCTGAGTTACCAAACCTTTGCCGGCGCTCGTGGGTCAGACCCTAAGTAGCCGGTTCTGCAGCGGAGAGGGTCCGTCGATTCGTTGCCATCGAGTCTTCAAGGACTGGGGAAGGTGGGGTGGGTGTGTGGTGTGGTGTATGGCGGGTGAGTCACGACTGCCTGCACTGCCGCCGGAGATGAACTTGAGGAGGATTCAAGCCAATGTTCACGCATGAAGGCCTCTGCCAGGTAATTCCAGGTGTCAAGTCTGGTCTTGTGCCTGTGCCTGTGCCTGTGCCTGGTGCCTGGTGCCTGGTCTGGTGCCTGGTCTTGTGCCTGGTGCATTGGTATTGGTGCCGTCTTGAAATGGGATCTGAGTGCGCCCGAAAGTGCCTGCGTGTGGTCTGGTTTCACCCCATTTTGACTCGTGCCGCGAAAATGACTGCTTTTCTTTTCTTCCCTTTCTTGGTTATTATTCGTCCGGAAGCCCCCACCAAACATCAAGCATAGCAAAAAAGGCTGCACCACCGCGTGTCTCCACGGGCCGCGGCATACTGGAACTGGGTCGGGCACTAGAGTAGAGGAGCAAGACTAGAGGCCTCGCTTTCAGTACCATCCCATCACCAGACACAAAATGAAGCGTGCCTCACGCGACGTTGGTGTTGAAGCCGTTGAGGATTGGTTCATGCGTTCCGTTCCGCTCTCATCGCGCCTTTGTTAGCCGGCTCGTGCCCGCACACGGCAACTGCCAACACCGCTCGCTATTATATGTCGCGTCGGTACGTACTGCACAGTCAGTCTGGTGGGCTCAGGATATTCTGAACCGGACATCTCACCAAATGTCTGAGGTTGGTGCAAAGAGTGCTGGCCAAGATGACTTACGACCCACTGGATCTGGCCGCGCAGCCCCAAATGCTCAGCCAACTGGCATTCGAGTTCGTGCCAATTGGGACAGGCAAGGACAATTGATTCCACCCCTTACTTCGACTGGCTGGGGTCTGCAATCGCCCTTGAAAGGAAAGCGTTTCCGAAGTTAAACCTTCCTCATGATTCTCGCCGTGACAACTACTACACGCCACCAAGTCCCATAACACCAAAAATCCGAGAGCAGAGCCACAGGTGAAGCGTCTTCCTCCTAATTTGCTCAACGTCAGTAGCGTGCTGATTGTTTATTGAACGCTTGGGCCGCCCAAGTCAGTCTCGGTCTTGGACAGAGAAGAAACGCCGAGGCGCAATTGCGCGCTCTTTGCCTCTCGCCACTCGCCACTCGCCACTCGCCACCCAGGGTAGGCCCGCGGCCGTGTCGGTTAAACCTCGTGCGCTTAACCAACAGCCACATCAGCCAATCATAGTTTCCGCAATACCGAGCAGCGACGCCCATCCACAGCCGTGAATCGAATCTCCCTCCCTCCAGACCTCAACAATAGTATACCACGGCAACTGTTCCTCCATTCCGCGACGAGGATAATAAAACAAAGTCATCACAGACAGTCCAGATGCTGTCGCCATCGCGATCCGCCGCCTCAATGGCTCTACGAGGTATGTGTGTGGAAATCAAGCGCAATGCCTTGAACGACACGGCACCGGCGCTCGCTCCCCGAGTTTCGCTCAATACCATCGACTGATGATGTAGTCCGAATAGTCAAATCAACGACCGCCTTGATACCTTTCCGAGCAACCGCTGCCTTTCCCATCACCTCACGCCGCGATGCGTCGTCCCTGACACCCCACGGTGCTGGCTCATCACTGGCTAAAGCCCGTAAAGAAGTTCCCCTTCCCAGCGAAGAGGGTTCCAAAAGCGTTTTGCAATATGCCTTGTACGTATCCGCTGCATCCGCGTGCACACCGCAAATAAAAACATCAAAAGATGGTCCCGAGTCTCTTTAATAACACTTTGGACTATAGAACCAGTCTCGACGGCATTACCAACTGGGCTCGTCAATCGTCTCTCTGGCCCATGACCTTCGGGCTTGCCTGCTGCGCCGTCGAAATGATGCACCTGTCGACCCCGCGGTACGATCAAGATCGTCTGGGAATTATTTTCCGAGCATCCCCCCGTCAGTCCGACGTCATGATTGTCGCCGGCACTCTTACCAACAAGATGGCTCCTGCGCTTCGTCAAGTCTACGATCAGATGCCCGAGCCTCGATGGGTCATCTCCATGGGAAGCTGTGCCAACGGTGGCGGCTACTACCACTACAGTTACAGCGTCGTCCGAGGCTGTGACCGCATCGTACCCGTCGACATCTACGTTCCTGGGTGTCCACCCACCAGCGAGGCCCTCATGTACGGTATCTTCCAGCTACAGAGGAAGATGCGTAACACCCGGATCACGCGCATGTGGTACCGACGGTAGAGACGGAACGAAAGTGCGGGACGGGTCGAGATACACGGACCGTGGTGCTCGCTTCTCTGTTTATATACGTGTATGCAAAGAATGGCAGAATGTAAATGTGCAACTGGACATGAAAGGGATACTAGAGAAATCTCAGCTCTGTCTCCAGGGCCACATTTGCTCACTCCGATGGAGTGCAGGGGGGAATATCCTGTTTATACAATCCCTACGTAGCAGCATGACTTTTCCATATGTTTATTGAGATTTTCCTTTTATAATTCGCGCTTTTTTCTCCAGGTCCACAGTTGCTCACTTCCAAGACCGCAGGGGGGAACATCCTGTTTATACAATCCCTACGTAACAGCATGACTTTTCCATATATTTATCTTGAGATTTCTTTTTCCATCCACGCGCTTTCATTGCCATATTTTCCCGCGTGCCGTCTATTTTCCTGTACGCCTCGCGTTTAGCATACATGGACAAACCAGTATTCCCGCGCATGCACCACAAAATACCCGGCATACTTCCCCCGTCAACGCCCCCTGATTTCAATGAATTGCAGAATAGTACGTATAACGTTGCGTCCGCACCGAGCTGCCTACAAATTATCCATCGCACCAGCTTTTCCCGACATTAGCTTTGTGAATCACCCTTTGCCAACGATCATTTTTTTTTTCAGAGGGTACAGTGCTCTCGTCTGTCTGGACCTGGTGAGTTTTATCCGCCGAGTCATGCTCGTTTTAGCGAGAAACGCCAGCTCCTCTACGGGTTTGGAGAGAGAAGAACACCCGCTGATAAAACTAAATAAAAAGCAGATAAGCGTCTTGTAGTTACGGGATACACCACAAACTGCACATCCGTGGTAAATGGATGATTGACAACACTAGATTTTCATTTTTTCTTCATTTTTTTTTTCTTTTTTAAAAAAGGAAACAAAAAAAGAGAGATATGATAAAGATACATATTGCAAGTTTCTATTCGATTCATCTACAGACCAAATGGCGATATACACTTCTTGGTGCAGTGACTTTGCCCCGGAACCCCCACACAATCTCTGGGGAAAGAAAATAACCCTCACCAAAGCGCCTGAATGAAACGACTTCTCCCATTATTCCAAAGTATGACGAGACAAACAGCGACGAACAGAAAAAAAAAGAACCAACGTAGAAAAAAAATACAAAGAGGATAAGAACCATGCTGACTTAAAAATGCATACCCAACAAAATAAATGCTCTGCGCTGTTTTAAAAAAGAATGTTGGGGGATGGGTGTTGATGACAAGGAACAGGGCCCTCACGGACGAGAGGAGTAACAATGGCGAGCGGCACGCAGGGTTGAACGTTAGATCTGGTGTCATTTCACAGATCCGTTGGGAGATGTGAGGGAGAAAAAAGCGAGACAGAAGAAACACAAGGAAATGGGTGTAAGGGTATTTGCGGTAAGATGTACCTTGGAAAGACAGCATGAATTCCAGTCGAGGCGCAGCAAGCAGAGGTGCCAGCAGCAAATATGTGGCCAAGTCAGCTTGAGCATGGCGTATCCCATCGCTTCAAATGTACAAGATATATGCATGTCCTTTCCTACTCCTGGCCAAATCCCATAGTTTCCTCTACAGCAACTGTGAGCTTTTGCTGCAACGTCTCCATGGATTTATACGGAGGCAAATCGATACGGTTGAAGCTACACAATCGCAAGTCAGTTAGTCTCTACCGCTACTAGGTCATTCACACCAGTTGCCGGCCAGGCCTGGCCCCTGTTGGTACTTTTAGGACGCCGAATGCTTACCAAGTATGTGCTTTGGGTAAATTCGTCAATTCACCCGTCTTTTCAATGGTAAATCGCCTCGGTCCGTCACTGCCCTGGAGATCCTTGAATCCATTGACGGGAATTCGGGACGTTCCGGTGGTGAATTGCAAGAGACGCGACTTTTGCTCGCCATCCCATGAGCGAACCACCTGCCAGAAATTTTGAATGACTTCATCCGATTCTGTGTATCCTCTGTAGTCTGTGTGTTTTTTCCAGTCGTCCACGTCAATCTCCGCAATACCTCCGATGAGCAGTTCAAGTTCACGCTCGTCAAACACGTTGATGAGATCCTGAGGAATGAGCTCATGGAAGCCCTCCTTGAAAGCTTGGAACTGTTCCGCGATGCGCTTCTCAATTCGCCACTTCACCATGAGGTCCACATATTCCTTCTTATTCTCATTGGTGACATCAATGTTGCGACCATCGGGTATGAGATCTTCAGTCGTCAAGACTCCGAATCGCTCATCTTCTGTGGAAAAGGTCTGTTCCAAAATGCCGCCAGATATATCGTTGTCCAGCATCCACTGGAGGGATCGATGAAAATCAGCGTCAACACCTTCCATGTCTGCGAGTGCCACCGCTTTGCCCAGCACCATCTTGTACAGGGCACCGATAAAGAAGGCGTCGAGGAAGCGTCGATGGAAAATGGCTAGACCAACCACACGTCCGATGAATTTAAAGTAGTTGAGATGCTCTGGATTAATGCCGGAATGCGGGTTGATTTGTAACGTATAGTTATCATGGGCCGAGTATTCAAAGAGGCAATAGAACGGGTTGAACATTTCGTGGGACAACAAGAAGAAGAACTCTCGAGACAAGCCACCATAGTCCAAGCCATCTTCTCCGTCGAATTTGATCATGAGTCTTTTCTTTAGATCTGTGGCTGATTGACGAGTAATTTCGGCGAAAGAATCCTCAAAAATATGCTCACGTCGAACTTTGATGTGGCATTGCCCACTGAGGATGCGCATGGCTGGCTGAGATCGGAAGTAGATGAGTTTGCGTCTGAAGTCACGCTTGTACTGAGGCACGTTTTGGTCCAATGAAGACGGCAGACGAGGATCGTCCCACGTCGTCGTCTTTGTGTTATGATCAACAAAGTACACACGAGCCGTATTCGTAAGTCGCATTTCCCAACCACTTGGAAGTGGGCCTAGCTGCGACACTGGCTGCTGTTGGATTTGCCCATTGGTGCTGTTCTGCCCACCATACATCCTGATGTATTGCTGGCGACGTGGATCTACCCAGGTCGTAGTCCTCGTGTTGTGATCAACAAAATACGACCTTCCCTCTGGCGTCCATCGCTGTTCCCAACCAGGAGGGAGTTCGCCAGTGCCGGGGCTCGTGGCCCCCGTATGCATCACGGTTGCATTGGCGCTGGCGCTGGCACTGGCGCTGGCATTATTGGCAGGTGTAGTGAGAGTGGTACTGGTAGAGGCAGCTGTTGGGCTACTGCTGAGTTGAGGCTGGCCACTCTGTTGCTGTTGAAACGAGGTAGGGGAATTTGCACCGGTGCGGTCTTCTGGAAGGGTACGATTCTGATGTCTTTGTCGCTCAACTTGAGTCGCCGCTTCTCGATCATTCCGAGCTTCTGTCGCCCCACCGACTGTCGGTCGATTCCAACTAGTTGTACGAGTGTTATGATCAACATAATAGGTACGTCCTAGATTATCTTCTCGGCGCTCCCAGCCTGCTGGAAGGCGGCCTTGATTGTCCTCAAACGGGCTCAGCTGGCTCGCCGGCCGTGAAGAAGCCGAACCGTTTGTGCCGTTTGCAGCAGAAGCAGAAGCTGAAGCTGAAGGAGCAGGATGGTGAGGCAGAGTGAGTGTTGGCCCGATAGATGTGCCATTGGGGCTCGATAGGGAAGAAGTCGGGCGTCCATCAGAAGCGGATAATGCTGACGAGCTGGAGGCCCCGGGGACAGTCAAGGCTGATCTGCTGCTACTAGAAGCCTGTCCTCCGCGTACAGGGGTGGACAGGTTGCATGACAGGTTGATAATGAGTTTGCCATGGACTATAAGGTTATCAGTCGACTTCTTGAGGTCTCTCGTGAGCATTTGATCTAGTAAAGTTCTATTTGTTAGGTTTTGCTTACGCCATTAAATGATCAACGGTATTTTCTTTCTTTGTTTCTTTCTTCTTTTTTTCTGTATCAATATAAAAGGGCTTGCGGGCACGTGTGAGTACGTACCATCAGTATCCGGGCTGAGGTCGGCCATTACATCTCCAACTCTGATGTTGATGACACCGAGAAAGCCTTGATCCTTCTTCTTGAATTTCTTCTGATCAAAAACTTGTACCGCAAGAATGCTACCCTCGTTCGCTCGGCTATTGAATGGTGGTGAGTTACATATTCGGGCACGAGCTATACGAGTCCATACAGCAAGAGGCATACGGAGGTTTCGAACGGGAAGGAGGCGGAGGGACGGGCGGGGAAGAGGGGTTCGTACAAATCAAAGCTCTCATTCCAATAAGGGTTCAACGTTCGTTTGCTGACGGTAGTGGTCTTGGTCTGCTCGCCATTGATGGTCGCGACGGCGAAAGGATCGGGAAACCCTGCTGCAATTAGAAAAGTGAAGGTGGAGGGGTGGCCGGAGGAGAATGCGGAAACTATGGCGCCAAACGTACTAAACACGTCTCTCTTGTAGAGGCCATCGGCGGCGATGACTGCGACAAAAGTATCAGTATGAAACCAAGTGTTGAGGGACAGGTGTGATAGGTACGAATGTGGAGGTGAGGGGTGGAAGAGAGTCGAGGACATACTCGTGACGCGCAGATTGAGCTTGCTGCAATTATTGTCAGTTTTGTGACGATGGCAAGACAAAGGTGGAAGCCGTTGGGGGTGGGGATTTGTAGCCCAGGCAAGCCGAAGCTGGCCTGACTTGCAACGAGAAAGCAATGGAACAATTCGAGGGCGGGAGAAAGCGTGCTGTGTGACCACTTACCCAGGCAGACCAGCTTCGGTTCGGGCGCTCATGATCGTGGTCGCAAGGATGGACGGCACAGTGACTTGAAGCAGTCTGGTGCGAGACCGCCCGATGGTGTCGGTTGGGAAAATGAATCCTGATGATATCCGCAGCAGAAGCCGAACCCAGGGTGACGAGGATGAAAACCCACAGGGGAATGGTGATTAGGATGAGGGATTGGATAAAAACGGCGTCGACAATCCGGGTGACGACGACTCTGCGATGGGAAGTGCAAGCGTCAAGTGGGAGGTTTGAGGCAGTGCGTGCAGATAGATGGGTTTGGCTCCATGTCATGTCATGTCTGGTCTGGTCTGGTCCCAGACTGGGATGGCTCAGCCCGAGTGCGCAGTGGCCGGTGCCCAGTGCTCATGCTCGCATGCTCCAAGCTCCATCATTGATCGATGGATGGCTCCACGTCCAGATGGCATCGGACTGGAGCTCCACGTCCAGATGGCATCGGACTGGAGCGCACAGCCACTTCTGGCGCTCCCGACCCAGTGCCAGTGCCACTTTTTCCATGTTGGCGCCCGGCACCACTGTTGGGCGCAGACAACCAGAGGAGCGGACCAGCGCAGACCAGACGTTACGCAGTGACTGGACAAGATTGGGTGGTTCAGGGCGGCCGCTGGCAGGCACACAGCGCTGGCAGGTGAAAAGTAGCCAGTTGATTTGGAGGGTTGTAGGTGGTTGATTAGGCTAAGTACCCTTAAGCTAGTGCCACACACAAATAGGCCCCTTCCTCCACTCATTATTACCTAAGCTGGTTCCCCCTGTAACAGACTACCGGGGACCAGAAAAGTGGTGTGACCACACACCACACAGGACGCCGGCAGGAAGCCGGGCTGCATGTGGGATTGATGCTGTTGATTATTAACCATCAATTTACCACCGCGCCACACATGGTGTTTTTTTCCTCCATCATGATCAATCCACACGCGCATGCACCCACCCGACACACGTTGACCATGCCAGACCAGACCAGACCAGACCACAGTCGACAGTACTCTGACGGATCCTCCGCTTCCACACTGATCCCGGAGGTCTGATCCCCGACGTGCACGCGCCGGTCCGAGACTCGACAGTGACCCGAGACGGCCAGGGATACAAGTTGTACGTACGTACTGACCGAGTCGGGCCCGGATCTCTCTTTCTCGTCGGCTAGTCCTAGATACGCTCATCTGAACTATCACTACCCCCAGACTCCCAGGTTGGGAAGACTGAATGGAAACAGCCAGCCTGATCTGCAACCGGGCGACAAGCACCGGCCTCCAGTCGTGGCTCTCGTCCCTGACGGGGTCCAAGGTAAAGATCAAACACAACTTGAACGTTTATTTCGAAAATGGCAAGAGGATGAGGTGACGGTTCGGCCGCGAGGAGGCATCTACCCGATGTGCTGCAAGCAAGCAGCATGGCATTGGAAAGACGGCGCATTGCGGGAGCAGCAACAGAGCACTGGAGGTTGACCGACACTGGCGACCGACCGGCGACGGATCCACGCAGTTCAAGATTGAATCAATTCCGAGGCTCGCCACGGCCACGCGCAGCCGCACACTGCAGCCTTTCTCCCCCTTTTCCTTTTTTTTTTTTTTTTTTTTCCTTCCGGCCCCTCAAATCACGCGGTAGCAGACGGCATGTACGTACGTACGCGGCCACTTGGATAAGCATGCACTTTGATTTTGTTGATGCTCCAAATGCCGCTTCACCTGTGGTCAAGAAATGGCCATAGACGGACGCTGACATTGTACATCATGTACATGCACGGCATGCTACTTGGTCTCGAGTGACATAATGGCCAATATGTCTGGTGCATTCAACAGCAACTGCTCATGTGCATCCAGTCCATCTGAAACCATGTCCATACATGTATACATACATACATATGTATGTATGTTTTGGACAAAAATAGAAGCCAATGAAACTGCTTATTCTCTGCATGTTTTGCCAGTCAAGGCAGCGCCGTGCATTCGCCCGTGACCCGTCCCCCCAGCCTCTCTTTTCTTTTCTTTTCTTTTCTTTTTATTCATTTCTTTATTTCTTTTTCTTTTTCTTCTTCTTTTTTTTTCTTTTTTTTAAACTCCGTCTTCCAACTTCCAAGCCAAACTGACCCGACCAGAGACGCTCGGAGAGTAAGCACTGACCATGCATAACAAGGCGGCCCGACGCCAGCACCATCTTTCCACCACATACCCATGTCATCACACGCCTATCGTCTCTCCCTCTGGCTTCCAGCCTGTAAGAAAAAGGTGCCGACCGGGCTATTTCGACGAGTCCAACATGGAGTTTGCATGGTGGCTGTAACTCGCCTGTCGTCAAGCATGTACACCGCACATCCCGCGCCTCTGGATTACATCTCCCGACGGGCTCTACATTCCTAATCGCCATGACGATTCATACCGGAGATACCTCGAGTGTCTATTTGTCACGGTCAGGAGAACTCGCCCCCTTCAAGGTCGCCCGGATGGAAGAAGCTTTCCACCCCCCCCCCCCCCCCCCGCTTTTTTTTCTCGTTACACGGAGATTTTTTGCGGCCCCACCCGATTGATAAGACGGATCCCCATCTTGGAACCCTACGTATGTGCCTAGTTCATATTCTTCCAGGCGGACTACGTTGTCTGTGATATTCTACATTATATTTCGTCGTAAAAGAATGAAAATAGAAATATCCATGAAATCCCGTCGGTGAATCCATCTCGTTTCTCGGCACCATGCATCTCTTGCTTCGTAAGGCATCTATCTTTGTCCCCTTAGTAGTCCCTCTCCCGTCTCGACCTCTCTTTCTTTTTCCCCGTTATGTTTTCCCTCCCTCTTTCTCTTTGTCTTTTTTTTTCTTGCTAGATAGTTCTGTATTTTATTCTTTTTCTCCCTTATTCCCCACAGACGAAAGCAATGTCGCAACATCCATAGATCCTCACCGTTACTTCCAACTCAGTCTCCGGCCCGAGCCTCGATTCCAAAAAAACAAAACAAAAAAAAAGCCTCCCTGTCCTCCCTGTCCTCCCTGTCCGTACCACCAAAGCACGAGCCGCATGGTCCTGTTCATCTCTACCTTCATCCATACGTATCATCTTTTACGAAGCGCACCTGCGAACAAAGCTAGGCGCTTTGACAGAAGCTCCGTCTGTTTATAAAGAGAATAAAAAAGAGTATGTATATTTGTATATACAATTATTAGTCCTAAAAACTCCAAGTCATTGCCAATGTGCCCGTCTCCTCGCGGTCAATACCTACACAAGACCATGACTTTTCATCATGGGTTTTGTTCGTCTTCTTGTTCTGTCGTCCTTATTTTTCTTTGCCCCCCCTTTTTTTGGTGTCAAGTCATCTCCTTTACACTCACTTCCCTGGTACTAGACGACGGTGTAGAACCATGGTATCAAATATCTTTCATTCCTGTGGCCAGTACATGTCCCCCATCTTCTGTGTGCCTGTCCTGTTCTGTCAAAACCACTTTCCATACCCCGGACACATCATCGTCTGGTTCTAAAATCTCCGAAAGAGAAAAAAAAACATCCTTCCTGCCTTTGCACAAATTTTCTCAACTCTCAAAATACAGAAATAAACATGAGAAAGAAAAATCAAGAGAAAATATAAATCAGTAGTGGTTGGGTGCTGTCGCTGAGAAGGACTCGCTTCCCTGTCCCTAGTAAGGCGTGTGAATTCCCCGCCCACGACCTCTATAGCCCCCGCGGTACCCTCCTCGCGGTAGGAATCCACGTCCACCAAAGAAGCCTCTGCCGCCGCGGAATCCACCACGGCCACGGCCCCGACTCATGCCGGGGACATTGGTTCGCTTTGGCGTGACTTTGATGTTGCGACCTTTGAAGAGACTCTCGTTCAAGACGAGCGCTTGGGCAACCAGACTGGGCTCTGTGAACTCGACGTAGGCGTAGCTGAGGTTTTTTATACCAGTTAGTATGATTTAGTATGAATGGGAGTCGTGCGTGCACCATATATCACCGTGGAAAAAGGGAACGTGGGGAAGAAGAAGAGGGTTTTTGAGCAAACATACCCCTTGGGCTGGCCGGTAAACTTGTCCAAAAGAATCGTGACACGGTTGATGGATCCACAACTCTGAAAATGGGCCTGAATCTCCTCAGGCGAAGCAGAGTAGTCGACGTTGCCGACAAAGATGCTACGCGCATCAATCGACTCCTTGTCGTCGGCCAGGTCGGCCGTCTGCTGTTCCAAAGTGGCCTGCATTTCTCGCAATTTCTTGGCCTCCTCTTCCATCTCTGCCACGCGACGCTTCATGGCCGTAATCTCTTCCTATAGACACAGCAACACGCTTTGTCAGTTTTTCTTTTTCTTTTTCTTCTTCTTCTTCTTCTTTTTCTTCTCCTTTTTGTGTCTTGCATCCAGTCGCCGTGTCTATTTGTTTATTCTTTGTGTTACTTCCCCCCTCCTTCTCATCGTCGAGCATTTCATGAACTTCTTCATGATGACTATGCGCGGTATGCTCGCCAGAATGAGACTAAGAAACCCACCTCTTCAGCGGCCGTCATGTCGGTCTCGGGCTCCTGGCCCACAGCCTGTGCGATGGGCTTCTCTTCTGCCTGGTTTACGTCGGCCATGGTTGCTTTTGTTGATATATCTCGCGAGTATATGGCTAATGGGAGGGGGGGATCTATGTATTGAGAGATCAGTTGATGAGGCTTCTAGAAGCTGGCTTTGGAACAAGGTCTACGTGGTGTGCGCCGCACAGCCAGCTAGCATGAGACATGACGAATGCTCTTGTGTGCAAAGATTGCGGCGCAAAAAGGCCGAATGTTTGCCACAAGGGAATCTTGGGAGACGAGGGGAAAAGAAAGAAAAAAACTCACGAGTCACTGAACTGGCATCGAGATCAATCCCACTCCAAAATCTGTGGAAGCAGAGACGAAGACGAAAACGATGCGCTGGTTCTGAGCTTGGCGACGAGGATTGAAAGATGGGTCGACTGGAGAGGAATGCTGCGACAACAGCGACGATGTTGGACGTGTAGCTGGACCGAAACGCGGGAAGCGTCGCGAATGAAATCTTGTGGTGCAATGATTGTGAGCCGCGGTGCAGCTTGACATGGAGTTCGGGACGGGACCGGAGTTTAGCCGCCCAGCCATAACAAGGACACCAAGCCTGAGCTGAAACGCACATGCAACAACCGACGGGCAGCTGCAGCGAACATCCAAGCAGGCAGGCTGCTGCAGGTGCCAGGCGCCAGTCGAGTGGGCCGACTGGATGGGCCGGACCAGACCAGACCAACACAACAAAGCAGTCCGGCCGGTCGACATTGAACAAACTCGGAACCGACCTGAACAAGTCTGCGCAATGCACATACCGACCAACAAGCCATCTTTAGAGATGGGTGCATATCTGGGTGAAGAAGGATAGGCGGACGGCCTGGGAATATCCCAATCCACCCATTTGAAGAGAAGAGACGAGAAGCCCGTGAGGCCGGTCCTCATGTGTCACCGTCCAGGCGTCGGGACCGGGTCGGTCTGACAGCCAGCCTGGACACAAAGATGGATGCATGTCCATGCCATGATTGATCCCCCTCTTCGCGTATCGTTATTGTCCCCCAGACACACCTCAAAAAGTGCATACCATCAGATTATCTTGCCATCAACGCCAGAACCCCAATCCCACCGTCTTCCCATCAAGTGACCACTCACGCCAGGGCGGTCCTGGGAAGTAATGATCACGAGTCGTCCAAACACAGCCCGGCGGCGGGGCTGGCTTGCTCCAAACTTGTTTCTTCTCCCGGAAAAGAAAAGAAAAACGCGACAGAGCTTTCCGAGGCCCGTCCCCTTCACGCTGGGTGTGCTATTCGATGCCCGCCGTTCTATGCCAGACTAGTAGTAGTCTTTGACGGGGCCGCCTCCCTCCTGTATCTCAAGTCCCGACACTGGCCAGGCATTCGAATGTTTTAAAACCCGTGTAGATGTCCCGACCGCACGTGTATGGGTAAACAGGGAGGTACAGCTACGAACACTTGTGTAGCATCCCAGAGACACCTACCGGCCTGGTTTTGACATATCTTACCACCAACCCACGAAAGCGACCTCGCCACAAAGATAGAGGAGACGGAGGGCCGAGGGACAAAAAAAAAAAAAAAAAAAAAAAAAAAAAAAAAAAAAAAAAAGAGACAGAGAGAGACTTCATCATGACCGACACGACTACCACGCCTCTGCTGCCCCCTCTCCCCGAGCCCATCATGCCACGCAGCTCACGCCTGCAACCAGATCCGACCCGCCGCCTGCTCCATCACCTCCATCATGTCCGTCGCATCGGACGCGTCCTGCTCTCGTCCCGCAGGAAACATTTCCTCGTCATGTCCATGGTTGCTCTCGACGTGGTCGCCCTGCTGGCCAACATCTTTATCCAGCTAATCGCCTGCGAGATGCACCAGCGGAACGAGCCGTGGGTGCATGACGTGACGAATACGTTGGAGAGACTCGGTCTCTTGCTAAGCAGTTTGTTTATGGTTGAGTTGGGGGCCTGTTTGTTTTCGTTTGGAATCAGGTATGTAAAGAAAGAAAAAAAAAGTATTCGTTTGTCCTGAAATACAATCCGTTGCCACTCTTCTCTTTTACCCCAGACGATACATTTCACGTCAAAAAAAAGACAATAGAAAAAAAAAAGAAAAAAAAAATGGAAGATGAAGCTGACTCAACTGGTCTTTCCATCATCGTGGATAGCTATCTCGCGTCTTGGTTTCACTTGTTTGACGCGCTCGTGATTGTGCTAAGTTTTGTCATTGATATGGCTTCTCGGGGTCTCACAGAGTCCATTGGCTCTCTGGTAGTCATTCTGCGACTGTGGAGGCTTGCTCGGATCTCGGAAGAGGTAGTCATGGGTGCCACGGAGAGGATGGACTTGATGGAGCAGCATCTGGAGGATCTTGAGCGGGAGAACAGAGCCTTGAAGCGACGACTGGATCGGGAACGGGAGCATGAGTATGATCACGAGTACGAGCACGAGCATGAGCATGAGCATTCTGGTCATGAGTGAGTCATGGTCGAGTCTGGATTTTCACCTCAACAATTGAAGGATTGAGCGTGTATGTAAAAGGAAAACATTTGTGTAGCTGGCGCTACTGACGCTGTATTAGCAGCAAAGCTGTTCTTACAATGTTACCGCTGCGAAGATGTATACCTCATTTCCCCTTCCCTTTCATCTTCCCTTTCTTCTTCCCTTTCACCTCCCTTTTCAGCTCCGTTCTATGAAATGATACAAAGGAAAAGTTTAAGACAAAAGAGAAAAGAAAAGAAAACAAAGAAAAGTCCGAGACCGCGGGTCGTTGTATCCGAGCCCATGCAAAAATGCCAATGCCGTGGCCCTGCCAAAAATCGAAAATAAGAACGCCGACCCATGCCTATGCTAGCTCCCATGTCCCTCTTTGCTCTCAAATATGTGCATCCTGTCCCGAAATGTACCGTAGAAACGTTGCACCATCATCATTTCACATCTTTGATCTCGACATGATCTTTGCCTACATGACTCTCCCAATCAAGCATGGCGACTTCTCTTTCCTGAGTTTCCGAATGGTGGCTCCTTGCCTCCCAAACATCCATCGAAAAAGTCATCAAAGTCCCATCTACGCTTCGTACCTGCCCCCTTGCCCAGGTGCCCCATACCGCGAGAGCTAGATTTCGAGCTGTGTCCACTGAGTCGTGACTTGGAGCCCCGGCCAGACGACAGTGATTGAACGTCACGAGACCGAGACGAGTCCGACAGGTCCAACATGGCAATGTTTGGATACGGGTGTGATGATTGGAATGTAAAGTTGTCCTGGGATGGCACGACAATGGGCGTTGGTTCTTCGGATGTGGACACAACGGCAGACTTGGGAGACTCAGCTCGTTTGGTAGCCGCCGCGACCACAGCTTGAGGCTCGACGCCCGTTCTTGTCGTTATCTCGGGAGACGAGGTTCGCTCCATTCGCTCGTTCTCGTCTTCGCTTTCGGTGTTTTGTTGGTGGCCCGAATCACGTCCGTCGAGACGCTCCGTCGCCCACTTCCTGATCGACCAGCCCTCTCCGTCTTTGAGGCCTAAATTTCCCTTGTCAAGAAACGTCAGAAGATCGTCCAGACAATCCTGATAGCCTTCTACCTTCGCCCTAGATTCGGCCGAAGCCGAAGTTCTATACAGTTTCGTGACGGAGAGTGCTGCGGCTTTAAAGACATCGAGAAGTTGCTCCGGTGCTTCCGTGGTGGGGTTCGGTTTCCCAGTGGACGTATACGGGCCGCCGGCGGCTCGAACTGAATCCATCATGCTGAAGAGACTCGGAATACGCAAAGAAATATAATAGATACAAATGATTCTGATTTTTCAGTCTGATTTGTCAGTCTGATGACTCTTGTTTTTTTTTTCCTTTTCTTCTTTTTTCTATCGCGGCCGATGTCGGATGCCTCTGCTTACCTACAAGATTGTACCGTTGAGGGCGGCACTTTGATCTCAGCTGGAGCGGAACCCCGCGGAAAACCCAACAGTTGAGAAAGATTTGCAGAGTGTGTTCTCGGAATACGAGTACAATGATTCTTCAATCGTAAGAAAAAGGAAGCGTCGGCGGTAATAGGAGTTTCGAGTCGCTGTTGTTGAGGTTCCTGAAGTCGGGATGATGTAGACGTAGATGTTGTTGCTGTCTTGCTATGCCCTGCCTGCAAAGTCGTTGTCATGTGGTTGTTCTCTTCGGCAGGTGGGGCGGATACACTCGGGCAGGGATTCAAGGCCACTTCACGAACCACCACGTGACATTGCCAGAAACATGTGTAGACTCGATTGTTCAGCTTTGCAGGTCATTGAGTTTAAAACGTGTGAATTACAATTGATACTGAGAGGTTCTTGTTGGACGCCGACAGCGAGAACAGAACAATTCAGCTACTATAGGAAATGGGTCACGTTTGGTGAATTTGCAAGCACTTTGATCTTAATGCAGGTCAGCATTGAGGCGGCCACTGACCACCTTCCAGTGCAGCGGCAGAATCCTCACATTGCCCCGCCATCGTCGGTACCCTTCCTAGGTACCTACCTAGGAAGGGTACCCTGCCGGCTTGTTGCATGGCTTTGTACCGAGCCGAATGCGGCAGTGGCGGAGAACATCGAGGGGTATCTTTTTCCCTTCCGTGTCGCAGGCCACAAAGTAAGACTGCATCAACGCGCCAGTTCGGATTCATGAGAGCATGCATGGGAACAATGCGCCACAGTCCGCCCCTGAAATTTCCGTGCAAAGCGACAGTGCAAAGTGATGCGGACACACAATGGATTGACCGGCCTTGCCCCATCTCAGCTAGGTTGAGAAGCAGCACACTTAGGTATTGTTTCTGTGCGTGCTGTACAGTGTGAACTGATTCGACCTTTTCTGTTTTTTTTCTCTCTTTTTTCTTTTTTTTTTTAAAAAAAAAGAAAATTAAATTTAATCCTGCCACGTTGACAGTATCTTGATTATCGGTATATAATATTCTGACTGTGCTCGGTGCACCATCATTATGCACGGAAACGGAGAACAATAATTTTTTTAGAAAGTAAAAAACAGAAGAAATAAAGGAAAAGTTCAAAACTCATTATACACATCTTCTTCTTGTTTATCTACATACAAATCAACTAAACATGTGCACATAATGAATGCAATAGGGCAACTATAAGCCAAGTAATGCTCGTCGAAAATTCCGCGCCAAATTTGTGTTGAACTCCCACCATGAAATCATCTCGCTAGCCTGCCCCCATGAATCTAAAACCTGCCTTATAACGTTGAGTAAGGAAAAAAAAAGTTGGGGGCGATAGGGCAATTATCTCCATTTCCCAAGTCCCTCCTTTTAAAGAGGCAACCACTTCAACCGTGTAGGTTCTCAAAAACAAAGGAAATGCGTCTATAATATAATGCTTGTTCGGAAACGACTGATGCTACATCCATCCTTTCTAAAAGAGTCCGTCAATTTCGCCAGTCTCCGTGTCCACATCAACGTTGAGGTATCCTGGAGCCGTGGGCAGGCCCGGGATTGTCTGTATGTCAGCGGCCAGTGCATATCTGTTGATGAAGAGTTAGTCTCAAAATACAATAGGAAAACAAATTCCCTATGAAGCCGTAATGTCGTCGTTATTGTCTTGAATCAGCTAGCGCGCGCACTTACAGATATCCAGCACCGGCGGCCATGCGAACGTCTCGAATGGGAATAGTAAACCCAGTAGGGGCACCCTTCAGATCAGGGTCATGCGACAGAGAATATTGCGTCTTGGCAATGCAAATGGGCAAGTTACCATAGCCTTGCTTGGTGTAGGTATCAACCTTTTTCTGGGCCAGTTCGCTGAACTCAACATTGGCGGCACCATACATCTTCCGGCCGATGGCTTCCATGCGCTCCTGCGCGGTACCGTTCAGATCATACGTCAGCTTCAGCTCCTTTGGCTTTTCACTAGCGGCAACGACGCCTCGAGCCAAATCGATGGCTCCTTTGCCACCCTGAGCCCAGTGATCAGCGAGGATGGCATCTTCGGCGCCAGCAGACAAGGCCTCCTCACGAACGACGGCGATCTCCGCTTCGGTATCTGTGGAGAACTTATTAATAGCAACAACTACGGGAATGCCAAACGACTTGGCGTTGCTGATGTGTTTTTTCAGGTTTACACAACCAGCCCGCAAGATGTCCACATTCTCCTCCTTGTACACAGAAGCGAGAGGAGCACCTGGCGCAATGGGAGGACCGCCCCCATGCACTTTCAGAGCTCGAACAGTGGCAACAACAACCACAACGTCTGGAACTAGCCCTGACGTGCGACACTTGATGTTAAAGAAACGCTCCCCGCCCATTGTGAAATCGAATCCGGCCTCCGTCACAACAAACCCGGCAGAGTCGCTGTGGTTTTCGGCAGGCTCCGTACCGGTCAATTTCAGAGCAAGTTTGTCGGCAATGATGGAACTTTGCCCGATGCTGATATTGGCGAATGGACCAGCATGAACGAAGACGGGCGTGCCTTCCAGTGTTTGCATGAGGTTGGGCTTTATGGCGTCCTTCATCAGAGCCGTCAAGGCACCACCGGCTCCAATATCGTCGCAGGTGACGGGGTCGCCACTGCGGGATGTAGCGACGACCATACGACCAAGTCGTTCACGCATGTCAGCCAGACTGGTACTGAGTGCTAGGATAGCCATACATTCGCTGGCGACAGAGATATCGAAGCCGGTCTCGCGAGATTGTCCCTTCTCCGTCGGAGCAGTGCCGACAGTGATTCCTCTGAGGTGGCGATCGTTGACATCTAGAACTCGTCTCCAAGTAATGGTGTCAGGGTCGATGTCGAGACGGGCGAATCGACGAATCTCGTCCTCAGTAAGCTCATCAGGGTTGGTCTTGTCGATGCCCAGCTTCTTCAAGCGGCGAAACATTACGGGGGCAAACTTTCGCGCTCCGTTCTTGGGTGGCACAAGTCGTCTATATAAAGGACCATCTTTCTGTGTGTTTTCATGAAAGATCCTAGTCTCGATGGCAGCGGCAAGCAAGTTGTTGGCTGCTGTGATGGCGTGGATGTCTCCTGTTAAATGCAAATTAAACTCATCCATGGGAATTACTTGACTGTAGCCGCCACCAGCCGCGCCTCCCTTGATTCCAAATGTCGGCCCCTGGCTTGGTTGTCGGACATTGGCAAAAGTCAGTCGCCCCAAATGTGCCCCCAGAGCTTGCGCGAGTCCCATTGTTGTCGTAGACTTGCCCTCGCCGAGAGGAGTCGGGGTAATGCCGGTCACGACAACATATCGTCCATTTTGGCGGTGCTCAAGACGCTTGAGCAGGTCAAGATCAACCTTTGCCTTGTAGGCTCCGTACGGCTCCAGCTCATGTGGGGCAATGCCAACCTCGGCGGCGATACGAGTGATTTGCTTGGGAGTCTGGTCGCGAGAGATGGCGATATCGGATGGCACAGGTGTTTTGAGCTTGAGCGGGAGAGGGATCGTCTTTCTCAACTTCTCCTTCTCGAAGAACAGATCGGTGGCTTCCACCACGTTCTGAAGCAACATAGCCACTGTCATGGGGCCAACGCCACCAGGAACAGGGGTAATGACGGAAGCGACTTTAGATGCGCCCTCGAAATCGACATCTCCAACCATACGCTGGCCACTTTTCTTAGTGGCATCGGGAATGAAGTTGGTGCCGACGTCGATGACGACAGCCCCCTGTTTCAACCACTCGGCCTTGACGAACTGAGCCTGACCAATGGCTGCGACGACGATGTCGGCGTGCTTGAGATAGAGTTCCAGATCCTGAGTCTTGGAGTGACAGACGATGACAGTTGCATCGGCATGACGCAAGAGGTAGCTTACAGGACCACCAACTATGTTGCTTCGGCCGAGCACCACAGCCGTCTTGCCTGAAATAGGTATGCCGGCCTCCTTCAACATGAACATGACGCCCTTGGGAGTGCATGGTGTGAAGATGGGAGCACCACCACGCTTGGCCAATTCGCCGATGTTGTTTGTACCGAAGCCATCGACATCCTTCTCATCGGCGACGGCAGAAGTGATGTTGTATTCGGAGAGACCGGGGGGCAGCGGCAGCTGCACCAGAATTGCATTCACCGTGGGGTCGTGATTTAGGCGGCGGATCTGATCGAGCAGTTCAACCTCGGAAATATCGACAGGGCATTGTAAGAGCTCGCAAGAGACGCCAGCCTGCAAGAGGAAGTCAGCCAGGGGCGTCTGAGCAGAACGTTTCTCTCATCACCATACCTCAGCGGCCGCTTTGAGCTTCATGCGCACATATGTGGCTACAGATGCGAGTGGGCGGAATTAGTTTACGACATGCTGGGTCACGATTGCAGTTGCGGGTGCCGGGGGCCGGCGGGGGGGGAGAGAGAGAGAGAGAGAGAGAGTTGGGTCGGGATGAAACGAACAAGAGTCAGAACGGTCACCAACTGCACATGAATGTAGTATTAGTATTGGTATTAGTATTTGTGATTTGTCGCCAACAATGTCAGCGCGACAGACGGCGAAATAACGTACCTTGAATAATCTTGAGGCATGGCTTGTAGCGGGGGTTGTCTTGCTGCTTCTGGGCAATCTCGGCTCCGATTCTCTCGCGAATCGTCTTGGCGATGGCAGTGCCGTCCAATATACGGGCGGACATGGCTGCAGCTGCTGTGTAGGTCCGGCCACCCAAGCAGGCGGGTTGGGAGGAGAAGAATGAGACAGCGAGATGCGGACGGACAGGGCGACGAACAAAAGAAAGGACGTCGGCGGCAGAGCGACTGAGAGGCTCAGGGAGACGGCGAAGACTGCAAAAACGGCGAAGACTGCAGAGACTGCGCGGACGGCAAGGATTGCAAGGACTTGGAGACGACGACATGGACGGCCATGCGAATCGCGGGGCTGCTGCTGCCCCTGCTGCTGTTCTGGCGGCCCGGAGCCAGCTTTGCAACCTCATTTTATCTTAGTCATGCGATGCCGACGCTCCAGTGGGCAGTGGGCAGTGGGCAGTGTGTGTGTGTGTGTGCACAAGAGCTCAATGCTTTGGACTCTGCCGGAGAGCGGCTGCTGGGATGTATGGGTTGGTTCTACGGGTGGGTACATGTAGGGAACTATTAAATGGCACCCTCGTTTTGTTAATGCGGCACCCCTGTTATGGCTCGGCTGTGGCGACGACCGGCGATACTAGCTAACTATTTTTTTTTGCTTAGTAACCTTATAGTAATTTACATTATTACTAAGTATATATTATTTAATCTACCTAAGCCACTAAATACTTATATAACTATTCTATAAGTTAAAGCTATTAAGACCTTTCCTTTTACCCTTAATAGTAATGCTATAGCTTATAAAGGCTACTAGCTCTCTTTAAATTCCTTATAATTATAATTTTACTATATAATTTACTAATTAATTAATCCCTTAATATACTCTAAGATTATTAGCTTCTAATCCTCTATATATAAGGTATTTTATAATACCTACTAGCTCTTATATATTATATCTTATAGCACTACTATATTACTAAATACCTTATTAAAAGGGGCCTATAAGGTATTAGGAGATACTTCTTTATTATTAAAAGCATTCTTAATACTAATTATTAACCTTATATATAAGTATAGGTATACTATACCTAGCTTATAGAAATTACTAGCCTTTAGCCTATATATCCCTAAAAATATTATAGATTTCTATATTAAATTAATTATAATAAGGGCTATTAAAGGCAGTGCTTAGAATGCCTTATAATACTATTATACCTTAGTATTTTTAAGAGCTTAAGTCCTTTTAAATTCTAAGGGGTCTTAGTAAGCTATTTAGCTACTTTTGTTATAGTCTGCCCTACGAGGGAACCCACCCCTTAAGGGAGGGTTCCCTCTCCTAATAGTTTAGAAGAAGCATCTTTAACCTTATATATACTTAACTACCTAACTATAACTTAAGTGTTATCCCTTCTTATAACCTTATAAAGCACTATGCTTATTATATAAGTGCTAACCTCTTATATATATCTTCTAGTATATAATAAGTAGTAGTAATTACTATTTCTTTTATATGCCTATTTACTATATAAGAACTAATAATAAAGACTACTAACCTTATATTAATAACTAGAGATAACTAGTAACTTATACCTATTAGTCTAAACTCTCTAATTATTAGCTTTATTATAGAAAACTAAATATATTAAATCTACTATTTCTAGGCTTTTTACTAAGACTTCCCTAACTTTTAGAATAAAAAAAGGCTTCTTTTATTATAAAAAGATATTAAAAACCTTTAGACTCTTACTAAATATTAATATATTAATAGTAACCTCTAAATTTACCTAGAACTACTTACTATTAAAAGACTTACTTATTAGAACTCTATAGATTTTACTATAGTTAATACTAAGTAAAAAATAATAAAAAGCATTCTTTTTAAAGCTAAAAGAGAATGCCTTTTTAAAAGAGTAAACCTAGCGCTAAAACCTAATATAATAATGCTAGAAAGTAGCCTAATACCTCTAGAAAATACTAATATAATAGGTATCTTTAATTTCCTAATAAAAGATATATTTATAAAGGAATTATTAAGTATAGGAATTAAAGGACTATTAAAGACCCTAAATATCTCTTTTTAAGTTAAGGCTTATAATACTTTCTTATAAAAAGGGAATTATATTAGTATAAGCTTTTACTAGAAAATAGTCCTAGATATAAAAATCTACCCTTATATAACTTTTAGCGTACTAAGCGCCCCTTTTAGTATATCTTTAAATTTTAAAGAAATTAACTAAAATAAGGTAATACTCCCTTTTTTATATACTTAGGGGAAATATATTTTTTACCTATAAAGTATAGAAGCTTAAGGGAAATAATATAAACCTAATATATATAATAATTTTAAATGCTTTCTAGTAAATATATATAACTAATAGAAGATTATCTTTAATAAAATTTACTATAGTAATACTAAGGAGATTAATAAAGTAGTTACTTAAGTTATTACTACTCTTAAATTCTCTAAGCTAGTAGAATTATAGTGTATAGCTATAGAGCTAACTTAGTAGTAGCTACTCTCTTTTAAGTAGGCTTTTACCTTAAATATATAGCGCTTAGTAGCTTCTTTTAGTATTTTAAACTTATATAGCTACCTAATTTATTTTATTACCTTCTATACTTAACTTAGGGAGCACTTAGTAATTAGTAATTACTATAAGAATCCTAGTAATAGCTAGCTCTATAGTAAATAGCTATACTAAGGAAAAATAGTATATATACTAATATAACTACCTATATTAGTAAAATAGTATATAAAAGAAGAGTTCTTTTATAAAGAACTAACTATTAGGGCGCTAATCCCTACTAATCTTTAGGTTAAACCCTCTTAGAAGCTAAGTAATATTAGATATCTTAACCTTAAAACTAACTTAAATAAGGTTAATAGTAAAGCTATTAAGTATAAAGGTAAATTTACTATTTTTACTAATATAGACCTCTAGACCTAAGCTATTAAAGACTACTATAGCTATACTAGCCCCTCCTAATAAGAGTAAATTAAGTATTAAGTATAGTACCTCTTTAGGGGGGTAGCTTATACCTAGTACTAGTAGTACCTTAATAATAAAGAAAGGTCTAAGATTTTCTATAACCTTAAAATAGTATTTAGCGCTATTAAAAAGGAATTTAGCGTTAAAATCTAAGATATTATTATATAGCTTAACTAGGCTAAGTTTACTAGGGATAATATTCTATTTAAGATATCCCTCTAGAAATTTATTATAAAGGTTTTCTTTTATATAAAAGCTAATAGAGAATTTACTAACCTTTAGCTTCTTACTTATCTTTACTATAAGCTCTATATAAAGCTTTACTAAATCTATTTATAACCGCTAAATTCTAACTACTAAAATGCATATATTAACCTAGTAAAGGGTAAAAGGTAAGACCTTTAAAACTTTATTTTTAGTAATAAATCCCACTATAAAGCTAAAAGAAATAAGGTATTTATATTAGTAAACCTCCTTATAGAGAACTTAGACTTAGACTTAGGCTCTAATAAGGCCCCTTACCTAAGAGTAAATGCTTACTAAAATAAACTACTTTACTATAATAATTACTATAATAGTAGCTAGAGCCTAACTTATTACTATTAAATAAATTAGTAATAGTACCTATATAGTTATAAGCGCTATTATAACTTTAGTAATAAGTATAACTATAGGTACTAGTAACTATAGGGGCACTTCTATTCTTTCTAACCTAATTATAGTTAATTATATAAAGGCTATAAAGAAGCCCTATAGTAGTCCCCTAATAAGGCTAGTAGTAGTATACTATTACTAAGCTTAAATATTAAAGAAGTAACTACCCTAAAGTAGTATAAGGAGAATAACTATTATTACTAAGGCTCCTTTTAATGTAAATAGTATAACTATAGGGGCTATAAACCCTACTTTTATAGGAAATAAGCCCCTAAAAATAGTAATAGTATAAATTATATTACTATAATAAAAGGTTCTAATACTAAAGCTAAAGAATCCTACCTCTAAGCCTTAGAATACTATATAATTAAAGATAGTATTATTATAAGTAAGTTAGAGGAGGAAAAGTTTAACTTTATAGATACTTTCTATATTAACCTCTTCCCTATACCTTACTATAGAAGGATTATAGCTTTAAAGGAACTTATAAATAACTAGGTTATTAAAGCTATAGCCTAACCTTACTAGATTAAAATTACTAAGAAGTAAAAGGTTACTACCTATTTTAAAATAAACCTTTAGTTTAATAATTAGGGCTAGGATTATAAAATCTACCTTAATATAGAAACTTTATTAATTTTTATTAATAAGAAGTAGCTTTAAAAGAATAGTTATAATATTTAATAAGGAACCTAGAAGCCTAAACTTATAAATAAAGTAAACTTCTCTTTTTATATTATAGAAATAGTAACCTTTAATTTCTATATTAAGGGTAAAGCCTAAGGTAAGATAGTATTTAGTTACTTTACTATTACTATAGATATAATAGAGAAGCTTATACTTAAATTACTAATTAGTATAGATTTTATATATAATTATAGCATTAAGATTAACTTTATTAATCTAAAGGTTATCTTCTAATTTATATATAATATAATAGCTCTAGGCTGCATTTTCTATCCCTTAAATATAGTCCTAATTAGAAAGGTTACTATATCCTACTATATTACTATCTTACTATATTATATAGAAAATATACTAGTTTACTAGAAGGACTATAGAGTAAATAAAGGCATAAGTATTTACTACTTTATTTTAAAGAACTACTAAATTTTTAATAGTATTATAAATAATAACTAAGCTAAGTGCTTACTAGTATATAACTTTACTAACTACTTAATCTAAATTAAGTATAGTTAGAGGCTAGGTAATCTCTAAGGGTTAAGCTCTATAGACTATAAGAATGCTATAGATAATATTAAGAACTTCTTTACTTTTTATAGGTATAATATTAACTCCCCTAAAGGAGTTAAAGAACTAGTTACCTTAAAAGATATCTTCTTCCCTATAGTTAAAAAGAATAATAATAACCCTACTAAGGACCTTAACCCTAAGGTAGTTAATAATAGCGTCCCTTTTTATAGCATTATATACCTAAATAATATACTATTTATTATAAATACCTTTAGTATTAAAATTATAAATCTTAACCTAGTAGCTATAGTAAAGCTTATTAAACTTATAAATAAGTATAATATTTACTATAATAAAGGCATAGTACCTATACTAAAAGAGGAGTAAATATACATTAATTTTATTAATAGCTAGTAGAACTAACTTAAACCCTTATAAGTATACTATTTTAGAAGGAAGGACTTTAAGAAGTTCTATAAAATATTTAATAAGAAATATAAAATAGGTAAGGTATTCTACCTTAGGGTAGGAGAAAAGGCCCTATACCTATGCTTTAGTTTCCTTATATAGTATAATATTAGGAAGGAATATAAAGGTAGGGCTATAATTAATATAAAACCTATAAATAGTATTACTATCTTAAATATATACCTACTGCCTAACTAAAGTAATATTATAGAGAATACTTATAGAAAATATTAAATTACCCTCCTAAATGCATTAGGTTTCTTTAATTAGCTACTTATATAGTGAGAATACTATAATAAAATAGTAATTATCTCTAAGAGAGATATTAAGGTATTCTATATAGTAATTTAGGGATATAAGAACTTACTAGTATATGCTTAGTAATTTATAAATAAGTAATTCTAGGAATACTAAGCCTTTATATAGGTATATATTAATAATATTACTATTTTCTCTAATACTATTAAGGATTATCTAAGATACCTTAAAATTATATTTAGAATCCTTAAAAAATGCTGCTTATATATTATAGTAAGGAAGTTATTTATTAGCTTTCTCTCTATCTAACTCTTAGGTTTTATTATTAATATAGAGGGTATTACTAATACTAGTAACTATATAAAGGCCTTTAAGAACCTTTAAATACCTACTATACTTTTAAACCTTAAAACCTTTATTAATATAGCTAGTTTTCTCTATATAGGGGTTCCCTAGTTTAATATTTATATTAAACCCTTATAAGATAAAAAGACTAGTATTCTTTATAATCTTTATAAAAAGAATAAGCTTTTAGTTAGGTTATTTAAATAAGTATAAAAATACATTACTTAATAGGTAAGTTTTATACTAATAAAGTAGGAGATTATATCTTTTAAAGCTATTTAAGGACTCTTATATATAAAAATCTTACTCTAGCACTATAACCTAAATAAACCCCTTTTCTTTAAAGTTAATATATATAAGGAGGGCTTTAGCCTTTATACCTTTTAACTAGTAACTAAGTAGAATAGTGTAAGTATTCTAAGTAAGAATATTAGTAGTAATAAGCTTTGCCCTATATTATTTCTCTCTTAGCTAACCTTAGCTATTAAGAAGTAATATAGCTTAATAGAGGTAGAGGTTACTACTATTATATAGGGAATAAGAAAGCTTTAGAAAATAGTGTAATTTAACTTATTAGTAGTAAATATTATAATAGATTATTTACTAGTAAAGGGCATTATTTAATATATCTTACTTACTATAATAGATCTTAATAAGGCTAACCTAAAGCTAGTAAAGGTTATAAACTACCTTTTATAATTTAAGTTATATATTATCTATATTCTAGGGGTTTTAAATGTAGTGCTTAATGCTCTCTCCTAATTACTAATAGATATTAGCTATAGAGAAGCTACTAACTATAGTATATATAATAAACTTAATGCCTATATATATTTTAGAGAAGAATTTATTACTACTACTATTATAAATAAAGATCTTAAGGATTCTATTATAGTAGGGTATTAGTATAATATAAAGTATAGCTAAATTATTAAGGGAATTGTTATATATAGGGCTAACTAGTAGAGAGCTAATTAGAACTAACCTTAGATACCCCTATATAGATAGGATCTTAGGGATAATAGACTTCTCTACTACTATAATACTAAAGGACTTTAATAACTTTATATTCTATAGAACTATATTAAGATTTTTCTCTAGCTAACCTATAATAATACTTATTACTTTAATGTAGGGAGGATAGCTAAAGAGCTTACTACTATTTATTTTCTATAGATAAGTAGCTAAATATGCTTTTATATAGTATACTATAGTATTTATTAAGAAAATGCAGTCCTTTACTCTAGGCTATTAGGGGAAATAAGGCTACTTTAAACTAAGCTAGTGCCTTTTTATAGCATTTTCTTAGATTTTATTATAAATATACTAAAGGTTAGCTTTGCTAATATAATATAGGTAGTGGAAGGATTTAATATATATAACTCTCTATACCTAGTTAACTGCCTTTTTAATAAGAAAACTATTCTTATTTCTAGAAATAAGGGGTACTTTATAGAAACCTAAGTAGAGCTCCTTTTAAGAGGACTATACCTTACTAACTAAGGTCTACTATAAGAGATTATTAGTAATAAGGACCCTAAATTTATCTTTAACCTCTAGACTATACTATTTTATAGACTTAGAGTAAAGTTCTTTATATTTACTATATACTACTTATAAACTAATAAAGTAGCTAAATATAAGAACTAAATAGTAATTATTACTATATAGTATTATATAGCTATAGACCTAGATATTCTATAGCCTATAATACTCCTAGCCTTATAATATTACCTTAATAATATAGTTATAGCTTTTATTAACTAGTTACCTAATAAGCTTATTTTAGGCTATAGGCTACTATTAATTATAGACCTTCTATAGAACCCTAAGGAATCTAGCTTTAAAGAGAATAGTGCTAACCTATTAGTACTATAAAAGCTATACTAAAGGGAGGTAAAATATACTATTATAATAGTAGTAGCTCTCTTTAAGATCTAGTATAACTCTTACTATAATTTAGTAAATATTAGCATTAAGAATATAGTTTATTTTTAACTTTATTTAGAATATAAGCTTTTAAATAAACTTAAGAAAAAGTAGTCTCCCTAATAGGCTAAATTATATAAAGTGCTTAAGTAAATCTCCTTACTCTTCTTTTACCTTAATTTTCTACCTACTTTAAAAGTCTATTTAGTAGTATTTATAGCTTATATTTAGAAGCCTTACTAAAGTAAGAACCCTTTTAAAAGAGCTAAAGCATTACTACTACTAATAAACTTAATAAGCTTTAGTAAGGTAAACTACTAGGAGATTAAGAGAATTTAAAGCTATTATATTAAGTTCTTTTAAAAGAAGGGTAGGAAGCTCTATATAAACTACTTAGTTTATTAGAAAGGTTTTTTTATAAAAGATAATTAGTGAATTCCTAAGGATAAAATATATATTAATGCTATAAATATAGTTAATATATATTATACTAGAAATGCTATTAATTAGGAAGAGAAATACTATAAAAGAGGCCTTATAGTAACTCCTATCTAAAAATATACTTAGCCTTAGCTAGTCTTATATTTAGTCCTATAAATGCTTATAGAAAGCTCTTATTAGCGGAAAATATTAAATATTTTTAAATTCCTACACACCTACCTAGGCTTATAGCTAGCTTAGCTACTAAGCCCTACTAGGGCGTATATACTTATTACTACTATACTTCTTTTGCCTTTATTTATATTTTCCTTCTATATATTTACTCTCTTTTTTTATACTATAATTTAGCTATTATTAGCTTCTTTTAAGCATTTTACTATAGAATCTTATTAGTACCTAGCTATATAACTACTCTACTATTACTAGAATTATTAGTATTAATATTATTTTTATTCTTATCTTCCTTATAGTTACTCTTAATATCTTCCTCTATCTTATACTTATCTTTATTACCCTTATTATTATTATTACTATAGCGCTAACTATAGTACCCTATAGTAGCCTTAAAGCTTATATACCTAAAGGTAATTTGCTCTATTTATAATGCCTTTAACTATAGTAACTACTATATTAGCTAGGAGTATATATAAAAAAGAGCGTAAAAATAAGTATATAGTAATTACCCTAACTTTAACCTAGACTTATAAACTAAGGCACTTATTAGTAGTTTATACTAGCTACTCCCTATAGACTTCCTTATATAGCTATAAAGGGAACTTACTATAGACTCTATAGAATATACTAAAATTAATATAATAAACTTTATAGGTATTAATTCTAGAGTGCTATTTAATACCTTAAGCACTTTATTTAAAGTAATTAAAGCCCCTCTCTAAATATATAATAAGGCTTAATTACTAAGAAGTGCTTAAAATAGTATAAAGGCACTACTACCTTTACTGCCCCTACTTTTAATAGAAACTAATATTCTTTATAATAATAAATCTAATATAAAGAATACTAATAGCCTTAGAAATATTACTAATAATAATAAAGGACCTTATAGTAGCCTAGCACTAGCTACTACCTTAGTAGAGGCTAATAGCTACCTTTTTAAATACTACTTCCTATAGTATTTTTAGTAGTTTAGTAAAGCTAATAATAATAAATATATACTACTTAATAAGGAGAATATACTTACCTTTAATGCTAAACCCCTTCTTAATAAGAATTACTTTAAGTAGTAATATACTAATAAGTAAGGCACTAAGAGAAAAAACTAAATACTTATTAATATACTCTATACTATAGGCATTAAATTCTCCTATATTAGTGCTAGGATTACTAAAGATAGTTTTAGAGTTACTAGTAGTAACCCCTACTATAACCTATATCTTAAGGTTATAGCTAGATATATTAATATATTTAAAGGTATTAATACCTAGAGCTAAAAAGCTACTACTACTACTATAAAAGGGAATAAGGCTTATATTAAAGGCAAATCTAAGATTTCTATAATATAGATAGTATATAACTCCTTTTAAACCACTATCTCTATTTATAAGGATAGAGGTAGCTATAAAAACTATAACTAGTTATTTTAGCTCCTACCTTAATTTATTATTATTACTAAGTATATATATAATGCCTTTAGGCACTTAAATAGAATTCTTAGTAGCCTTCTTATAGTTATTAGTAAATTTTACCTTACTTAAATTATTATCTCTAGCCTTAATTATATTATTACTAGACTTACCTCTATTTTTAATAACTAGGTAAAGACCTTAGAATATATTAAGGCCCTAAAAGATATAGTAATATCCCTAAAGTCTAAAGTAGCTACTTAGAATATATATATAGATGCTTACTATACTAGCCTAAAAGGACTAATAAATATATATAATATAGTTTAAGGTAAGTAGCTAGTTAGAATTAATATAAGAATTATAAATATAATTAAGTTAGCACTTACTATAAAAGAAGTAAAGAACCTTAATACCTAACTAGCTATACTTAAAAAGAGCAAAGCTAGTATAGTGGCTTCTATTATAACTATTAAATTATTTATAGTAGCCCTCTAAGCTAATATTAAGACCCTTAAAATAACTATAATAACTACTATATATCCCTTACTAAGCTCTTAAAAAGCTATACTATTAGTAATAGTATTAATACTATCCTCTAAGCATAGCTATATAGACTTACTAACTCTAATACCTTAAGGGTAAGGCTAACTATAATAGGAATAATATCCCCTACCTAGCTTAAAGCTACTACCTAGGGGCTTAGGGTTTAGTAACCCCTTTAGGGGAATATACTAATACTTTATTGCTTTTTATTACTCTATTTTCTCTATATATTACCTAAGAGTTCTTAGTTTGCCTATAGATATTACTTACTTTTGCAAAATTTACTTATAATTCTATATATTTAATAGGGTAAACTATAATTAAGATTAATAAAATATAGGTAAAAGCTATAATAAGGTAAGTAAATAGTATATCTAGTATAAAGCATAGCTAAGGTAATATATATATTTTTACTCTAAGACTATAATAATATGCCTATAAGTATATATAAGTAACTATAAGTAAACCTTTTAATTACTAATTTATACCTTAAAATAGTAAAAAGCTATAACCCTCTATAGTTACTTCTATAGCTACTGCTCTTCCTTAATTAAAGTAGCAGCCCTTTTACTACTATATTTATAATAATAGTAACCTTACCTTTACCTACTAGTATTAGCTTCTTTCCCTATAATACTAATACTTCTATTCTATTTTCTAATGCCTTTTTCTATACCTATAATATCTTTACTAGCCCTATTTATTACTTTATATAGTAATAACTAGCTATATAAATATTATAGCTCCTTACTAAACTTATAATACTAAGGCTAAAATTGCCTATACTTATAAACTAATATTTAAGCACCTTAATAAACTTAGTAACTTATAATTTAAGGCTTACTATAGTATAGCTACTATAAAATAAAAGGTTAGCCCCTTTATAGCCTTTATTTTCTAAATATACTAAGTTACCTCTCTTAGTAACTTAATTAAGGGCAGTTTCTATAGACTTTTCCTTCTCTAAGAAATTTACTAGCTTTATTACTTACTTTAGGTAGCACTATAGGTAGACCTAAACTTAGCCTTTATTTAGTATACTGCTAAGCTTAGGGCAGAAGCTTAGGTTTAGCTATTACTTAATATTACTATCTATATTAATAAAACCTTTATATACTAAGACCTTTAAATATATATAGCTAGTAGTATTAAAAATATATTAAACCTAAGGGATAGTAATAAGCCTTAGCTTTCTAGGAACCTATAGGCTTAAGAGCTTCTTAATTTTTTCTTATCCCTTATAAAAGCTAGCTATAATACTAATACCTAATACAATACCTTTACTTATTTTAGTAAGATAATTATTAAAAGTAGCACTTTTATTTACTACTAATTAGCCTACCTAAATATATATAATATAGCCTTTTACTTTAATATAAAGGGAACTACTAGCCTTACTACTAGTATCTTATTCTTACTTAGGGTAATATATTATAATATATATAATAATAAAATATAGATAGCTATTTATAGTATAGACTCCTACTATAAGAGTAAGGAACTAAATACTACTTTTGCTTACCTTTACTATAGGTCTAACCTTTAAGCGTACTAAAAAAGTATAAAATATGCTATTATAGACCTTAATATTAGAGCCTTAGCTATAGTAATTAATTACTATAGCTAGGCTATCTTTAAGGAAATTCTAGCAAATTCTATAGTTTAGTATACCCTTATAAATAATATTTACTTTATAATAAAGCATTATATTTAAGCTATTAATCCCTAAAAAGTGGAGGAAAACTAGGGTTTTTACTATATCTTTATATACTATATTTATAGCTATAGTATAGATTATATAGATAGAAATAGGGTACACTAAGTATAGAGGGCTTTAACTATAAGTATTATTAAGAACTATAAGTTTAATTAGAATTCTAAGTAACCCCTTCTATATTTAATAATATCCCTCCTATATATATAAGTATAGCTATATTAAGCTATCTTAAATACCTATAAAAACGTAGAGAAAAACACTTAGTAAATACATATATTGCTATATAAGCTTGTAGCTATAATGACTATTTATAGCTGCCTAGCTAGCCCTAAGCTTATATCCCCTTAACTATAAGAGCAGTAGCTTTTCCTTTCTATATTAAATATAAGTATTTTAGCTATTATATATTACGCTATCTACTATAAATTCCGCTATTATTACTTAGTATTCTTATTTCTTAGCTTTCTCTTATAATAACCCTAACTATTAGCTATAAAATGCCTAATACTATTATAAATAGTATAGTTAGTATCTAAATAATTTTAAAATAGCTAGAAAAGCATAGTAACCTATAAAATAAGGCTAAATATAGTAGCCTTACTCTTACTACTAATTATCCTATAAACTACCTAACTATTTATAAGGAATGCCACTATTATCTAGCTAAATATATTATTTTTAGTAGTATTAAATATTTCTTTCTTCTATAAAAACTTTATAAAATACATTAGACCTACCTAGAATATAATAATATTATGCTATTAAGTAATAATCTAGAGACTAACTAAGTATATATTAATACTACTTAGTTTACTATAGAAGCTAAAGTAAAAGCCTTAATTTAGCTAAAGAGTAAATTATATAAAATAGTAAATATAATTTTTATTATAGTAGCCCTATAGAATAATATAGGTTTTAGCATATAGTATATTAGATAACACTATAGTTTTTAGCTACCCCCTTATATATAAAGCAGTAAAAAGTAATAATTACTTAACTACTTTATTATACTAGCTAAGAATACTATAAACCTTTTATAAACTATAGACCTTATACTATATAACTATTTCCTTAATATAGGTAGTAGTATCTTTATTTATTATTAGGTAAGTAACTTAATAATAAGGGTAAATATAATTACTACTTAATAATACACACTAGCTATACTTATACTTTACCTTTAAATACTAGTAGTACTACTTAATAAAGTCTTTAATACTAATAACTAGCACTAGACTTTATATAAGAATACTATAGCTTATTATATAAAGATTTAGTCTAAAATTAAGAATATTAAATATAACCTAATATACTAGAATATATAGAAGGTAGTGTAGAACTATATTAAATGCCTAAATACTAATACTATATAGGTAGTGTTTAGATATAAAGAGTAAGAAATATTTAAAGTATTACTTTAAAATAATATTAATAATATTATACCTTACCTTAAAGCTAATATTTACTTTATAATAACTAATACTATTAAGCTCTACCTAAACTATAATCTTACTAGTAATAGTAGCTCTAGTAGTATATTACCTAGTATTAGTAAGAATAATATAGAGGCTAGTAGTAATAAAAATAATAGTAATATAATTAGTAAATATAAATACTAAGATAAGTAGTAGCTTAGAAAAGGCTTTCTATAATTATATATATATTTCTCTTTTTCTTTTTCTTTATTTACTATAGTAGCACTACTATTAGTATACTATATATATATTAGGTGCTATATAATTATTATACTTTCTTTTTCTTTCTATTATACTATAAGTAATAATAATACTATTTATATACTATATATATAATAGTTATAGTACCCTTTTATTTTTATTCTTTTCTTTTATATTTCTACTTAAAATAAGTAAATATCTTTTAGTATAGGGGGACCTATTATAGTCTACCCTATAAGGGAACCTACCCCTTAAGGGAGGGTTTCTTCTCTTAATAGTTTAGAAGAAGTATTTTTAATCTTATATATACTTAACTACTTAACTATAACTTAAGTGTTATTCCTTCTTATAACCTTATAAAGCACTGCGCCTATTGCGTAAGTGCTAACCTCTTACGTGCGTCTTCTAGCACGTAACAACTTTTCTTAATCCTAAGTACCCTCTTAGGCTAACCCTTTAACCTAATTATAAGAGAATTAAAAGAACCTTAAGGTATATTATTATTAAGCCCTTAAGACCTATAATAATAATGCTAATAAATATTAATTTTATTAAGCTAAATTAGCTACTTATTAAGAAATTTATAAGCTATATAATGCTAATAGGGTAGGCTAAAGGCCATTATACTATTATAGGGTAGGCATAGTATTAAGGGCATAATAGGCTTATTAGCATTAATCTTACACTCTTTCCTTATAATCCACTATAATATATAAAAAGAAATATAGTTATAAATAATTTAATAAATTAGTTTTTAAGTTAAATTTAATAGCTTATAATACTTTAAGGCATAAAGATTCTAAATTTCTACTTCTTAATATACCTAAAAATGCTTAAGCTTATAAAAAACAGTGCTTAAGTTACCTATATTACCCTAAAGCTATCTCTTAATAGTAGTATTAAATAACTTCACTATTAATATTATAATATAACTATAATAATAATATTTATTAATAAAGTAATATATAATCTTTTCTTTCTATAAATTTATTTATATATTATATATATATTTAATAGTAGCGGCTAGGAATTTACTAAGCTAATAAAAGCTTATAAATTACTATAAAAATACAGTCTCTATATTACTTAAAATAAGGGTATTTTAGGCCTTTAAAAATGCTCTAAATTTAGGCGCTTATATAGTCTATTTAGTATCCTTATTATATATTACCTTTAGGAAATATCTCTTATAATATAATAGTATATTTATATTAATATACTAGCAGTAAAGAACATATAGTATACTAATAAATCCTAGGTACTGTAATGGATTCGAGCTTAATGCTCGGATCTAGGCCGGAGCCTAGACGGAGCTATGGTAGCAGTAGGTCATATAACCTTAGGGTATATATAAAGACCTAAATATATTAGGGTAGAAGTCTTACTAGTAAAGGGAAAGAGCCTTCTTTCCTTATAGTTAATAATAACTCTATTATTACTAAAAAGTAGTTACCTTCTAAGCTAAACTATAATAATTATTAACTATTACTTATAAATACTTTATAGATAATAGAAATAAGAGCAATAAATAGATCCTAACTATATAAGCCCCTTAGCTATAATAAATAAAATATAGAAACTATTATATTTATAAAAATTATTAGTATAATAGGTAGTATAGCTTAAAGAGCTATATTAATAAATACCTATAATAATGCCTATAGTAGGACTAGCTATATTTAGTTAGGCTTTAGTAAATCCCTTTACTTAAAAAAGAGTTAAATATAAACCCCTCCTAATAGGTATGCCTTATAATAGTAATAAAGCAGTATTCTAGGCTTAGTAAAGCCTTATAGCTTATAAACTATAGGCTAACTTAGACTTTATTAGTAATAACTATAATAAATAGTTCCTTATATATTAGAACCTTAGTCTAAAGATATAAGCATAGGTTATGCCCTTTTTTAAGTTAGAAAATACCTTTTATTATAATTCTAACTACTTTCTTAGGTATTTTAATACTATATATATAGACCCTTACTAGGAAAAAAGAGCTATTTCTAAGCTTAACTAACTTAAATAATGCTTAAATAAATGTTTTATAGACTTTTATATTTATTTTAAGTAAAAGCTAGTTCTTATAAAAGAAATTAATTAGGCTAATATAGTTAAACTTATAAAGCTCTATACTATACTTAATAAATAAATAAGGGACTGCTATATTAGGTAAGATATACTATATATAGATTATAATACTATAGTAGCCTATTACTATAGTATTACTTTTAATCTTAATTCTTACTATTTAAAGAAAAGAGCTAAGGCTTATTATTACTAGCCTTTAAGCTATAATATTAAAGGGAATATTATAATAATAGGCATTAACTTAATAGGCTTTTATATTATATTTAGTACCTTTTAATTAAAGAAGGGCTTTACCTAAGAATGCACTTAATAGGTATTACTTAAGATAATAAACTAATAAAGAGCTAAGGGATAATACCTATAATATAAAAATATAGAATACTATATCTTTAACTACTATATACTTTTACTTTATTATCCTACCTAAGGGATTAATATCTAGGTTTATAAACTCTTTAATAGGGAGGTAGAGTAAGAAGAGGTAAAAAAAAATAACCTTTTAGTATAAGTCTTTATAAAGGGGATAATAATAGCTATATTATAAATACTTATATATACCTAAATAATATAGAAATAGACTATAGAGATATTAAAGAGAATATAGAGATACCTCCCTTCTTACTATTAATTCTTTATAATAGCTTCTCTTTTTTAATAGTATAAGTAAATAGTAAATATAATAGTTTTATAGCTATAAGTAAATATATAGCCTAAAAGTATAGCTTTTTATATATTTCTCTTATATAACTATACTTAGTCTAAATAGCTATAGAGGTTATACTATAACTACTATATAACTCTAGCTAGGCGCTATAGGTTATATATATAATATACTTCTAAGTAAATATTAATAGCTAGTTATTTCTAGTCTCTACTTATATTATTCTAGGGCTTATATATAATTATATTTTAGGGTTACTCTAGCTTACTTAAAATAATATTATATTATATACTAAAGAGTGGTTACTAATTATAGAAATATAGGGTAATTTCTAGGTCTATGCTTTTAACTAAAGAATTATAAAATACCCTATATATATAATCCTAGAATTAATCTATACTACTTTAGTCTATAGAGTAAAGAAAATAAGGATATTAGTATAGCTCTTAGCTATAAGCCTTAAAGAGATTAATACTATTTTATTAGTATTAATAATACCTAACCTAGTACCTACTAATAACCTTATATTTAAGCTCTTACCCTAGCTATATAACTTTATTAATCTCTTTAATAAGGCTAAGGCTAATGCCCTACCTCCCTATAAAGATTAATTAAATTATTATATTAAGCTATAGTAAGGTAAGAATAGCTTTATATAGAAGCTTTTATAAGCCTTCCTTTATAATATACTATATAACTACTTATTAAAAATATAGAAATAAATTATTAACCTTATAAATAAGGGCTAAATTAGAGCCTCTTTATCTTTAGCTATAGTACTAGTGCTTTTAATAAAAAAGGTAGGAGAAGAGTAGTAGTTCTATATAGACTACTATACCCTTAATAAGATTATAAATTAAGACTACTACTCCCTTTTACTAATAAAAGAGATACTATATTCCCTAGCCTATATATATTAGTTTATAAAGCTTAATATTTAAGTAGCATTCTATAGGTTATATATTATAAAAGGAAATAAGCACTTTACTACCTTTTATACTAGGTTTAGCCTCTTTAAATAGCTAGTATACTCTTTTAGCTTAGCTAGTGCTCTAATAACTTTTTAGTAGTATATTAATAGGGCGCTAGAAGATATATTAAGTAACTATACTATAGCTTACCTTAATAATATCCTTATTTATATAAGTAAATTATAATAGAATTATATATTCTATATATAGAAGGTTCTTAGATGCCTATACTAAGCTAGTTTAAACCTAGATATTAAGAAGTATAGCTTTACTATAAAGGAGGTTAAATACCTAGGATTTATTATTTAAATAGGATAGGCTCTATACCCTAACCCTAAGAAAATTACTACTATTTATAACTAGAAATTCCCTAAATATATATAAAAAGTATAAAGTTTTCTTAGGTTTATAAACTTTTACTATAAATTTATACTAAACTTTACTATAGTTACTAAACTACTCTTAGCTTTAATAAAAAAAGGTATACCCTTTTTATAAATAAATAAATATAAAGCTACTTTTTAATAGCTAAAGAATATATTTATTTCTTACTTTATTTTAATATAATAGGATTTTAATAAGGATATAGTAGTTAAGTATAATATATTAAGTAAAGCATTAAAAGGTTACCTTTTATAGTAAAATACTAAGAGTATTCTTTACTTAGTAGTATATTACTTTACTTACCTTATACTAGCTAAGAAGAATTATACTATTTATAATAAGAAGCTACTAAGTATTATATCTTACCTTAGAGTATAATTAGCTAAGCTATATAGGGTAGTATAACTATTTATAATTCTAATAAACTATAAGAACTTAGAGTATTTTATAGTACTATAGACTATATTTAAGTAGTAGGCATAATAGGTAGAGTTCTTATTTATATTTAACTACTATTTATAATACTGCTTAGGGATATAAGCCTCCTACCTTAATATATTTTTCTAATAGAAATAAAATATATAGAATAAGGCCTTACCCCCTTAATATATTCTTTAGCCCTTAATAATCTTATATATTACTAATGTAGTAAAACACTAGTTAGGCTCTATATATAAGGACCCTATATTATTTACTACTAGAATAAAGAATGCTACCTCTAGGCTAGTATATCTTTACTAATAATTATATAGCTAACTTATAGAACTAAGGTATAGTATTAAATAAGTTCTATTAGGCTAAGCTAAATAATATTATATATAGCCTAAGGAGCTTCTCTAATACTACTACCTTATAATAGTAAATTACTAAGTATATAACTAATACCTATAGGGCACTCTCCTTCTATAGCTATCTTTAGGTGCTAAAG
The DNA here is from genome assembly GCA_018360255.1 of Claviceps maximensis. Taxonomy (NCBI): domain Eukaryota; kingdom Fungi; phylum Ascomycota; class Sordariomycetes; order Hypocreales; family Clavicipitaceae; genus Claviceps; species Claviceps maximensis. The sequence continues at coordinate 114,608 of SRPZ01000069.1, forward strand.
TATAAGCTACTTATAATATAGTTAATTTAATATTCTTATAACTCTCTAATGCTTAGCTACCTAGGAAAGAACACTACTTTCTAAGCCTTATATTAGGAGTACTACTAGGATAGCATATCTGCTAATATGGCCTGTTATATATATTAGAAATTAGGGATTATAAATAGCGGTCTACTTCTAAGGGTAGTGGGCTTAGAAGCAGCAGGTCCACTATTATTCCTACGCGCCCTGCGCTTAGCTTTACTAAGATACACGCGCAGTAGCTATAGTTATCTGCTAGCTACAAATCTAGATAGAAGCTTTTACATAACTTATAGTATAGAAAACACACTCTAAATTTTATAATAAAATAGTAAAAATATAATATTTAGTACTAGTTTATAGCTATAAGTAGCTATAAGCTATTCTAATAGTCTATTATAGTTAGGGCACTTATAAGGGGGAATCTTCTTCCTTTCCTTATATACCTACTAACTTTATTAGTAGATTTAGGTTATAAGGGGGGGCTTATAAGCCACTTTTTATTTTTTATATAATTTATTTATATAGAAAAATAAAAAAATAGACTTATAGCTATATAAATAAAGTGCTAATATATATGTTTTTTAGTTCCTTTTCTAAAATACTATATACTACCTAAAAAATTAAAAATAATCTAAATATATTATTTAAAAGCCCTAATTTTAGTAACTAAGAATCTAGTTATAAGACTTTTTATAAATCCCTAATTATCCTATAAAGCAGCCTTAAAGCTAGTTATAGAATAGCTAGGTTAGCTAATATAAGCAGCCTTTTTTCCTTATATCCACTTTCTAATCCTATAGTATATAACTCTTCTAGTTATACCTAAAAATACAGTTAGAATCTAATTCTATAAAAGTTATTACGTATAGCTGTTAGGCCAGGCTAATAGCTATTATATGTGCTAGAATAAGGGTTATCTAATTAGATAATCTAAGAAAAGTGGGTCCTTATAGCTGTTAGATTCGCTAACTAATTGCAGACTAGGAAGTTAGTGGTGTACGCACGCACGCAACGCAGCTAAGTTGCCTTAGGCTAACTTCCCCTATAAGGCCCTGTATTAGGGGCCTATAATAGGGCACTAATAACTAGGGAAGACCCCTAAAAATGCTATTATTTTCAACACCCCCTCTAAAGAAGTGTTATAGCTAGTAATTATAAAAGGTTAAAAAAAAAGGGTAAATTAGACAAAAGAAAATTCGGTATAAAATCTAAGAAAATTTGTAAATAGAAATAGATAATAGATTTAGGAAGCCCTACTTTAGGGCTCTAGAAAGATTATATTTACTATAGTAAAGTATAGTAATCCAGTCACTAATTGCTTATTAAATACAAAGAGTGTATTTCTTCTTATTTTAGTAATTGTTTTTGATTTTAAATTATTTTTATTATTTTTAGCTATTAACTAGGCTGATTTTTACAAGTAAATTTATAGGGAAGGTGCCCTATAATTATAGGGATTTTAGGCCTATAAGATCTAGGAATATTGTATATAGGGGGCTAGTTAGGGGCTTAGTTAGCCTATTAGCTAGTATCTTTTTAGTATCTAAGTAAGCTATCTTAGCTAGCCTAGCTAAGACTTATTGTTAATTATAGTGGAATTTTAGAAGGGTGTGCTTAGTATAGCTATAAAGTGCTGGATTATAGGCCGTTTTTATAGCACCCTAATTATTATAAAAAATCTATATAGGGGGTTTTATAGGGCATTTTAGCTCCTTAAATATCCCCTAGAGCCACTATAGCTCTCTAAAAGTCTCGTAAATTGCATTAGACTTAGCTTCTATAGTTAATAAAGCTATAGTGCTAGCTTTCTTTAATTTCTAGCTTATAGGGCCTCTAGCTAGCTTAAAGAGATAAGCATAGGTGGATTTTAAAGAGGCTTTATTACCTGCAAAATTACTATTATAGAATTTAACTAAGCTAGAGCTAGTAGTATTTTTCTTGCTATTATTATTAGGATTTCCCTTATAATAAATAGCTAAATTCTGCGTGCTTAATAGGTATTTTAGTAGGTTTTTAGTAGCGTTTAGATGCTCTAAGTACAGGCTTATTAATACTATTAATAGCTATTATAGCATAAAAGCAACATTAGGTCTCGTGAGTAGTATTAGGTATATTATAGTGCTAATAATGCTTTAATATTCCTTAATTTACTTAGCTTCTAATTTCTTAGTAAGCTATATCTTTAGGCATCTAGGCTATATAGAAATTCTAATAGATTTGCAATTAATTAGCTTAAATTAAGATAGTGCCTCTTAAATATATTATTTTTAATATATCTTAAGAATTAGATTCTTTTAATCTCTTATAATCTAAACCCCTAGGAA